>OX030952.1:89959463-90154463 GCA_943735915.1 Pherbina coryleti
GGTATAAATATATAAAAATCATAAAATTTGTATGGGAGCTCCATAAGGAGGGGTCGGAGGGAATAGGTCCCAAATGGAAAAAATGTTCCTCTTGCAAATCTATGACCTTTAGTCATATTTTCGTCATTTTGTAGACGAGTAGGTAGCATGGGACCCAAGGGTCCCGGGTTGGTATGGTCCTACATCATGGTCCTTACCTTTCTGCATTTATTTTCTCATTTCTAATGAACTAAAATTGAAATTCATCAGTATTTACGACTTAAAAAATTGTAGTTGGTAGTACAGAAGTTTGTGGATGGGGTAACACTTGTCTTAGATTCTTCTTTCCACCACGATTAGAACATTAGCACGTTTCACTTGATAGCCCCTTCTTTCTCACTCATCGCTCACACCATTTCAAATCAAGGGAAATTTGACTAAATATCTATAACACCTAAAGTCCATGGTTCAAAAATAATAAAAAATTCTAAAACAGAAATTCAGTAAAAACAGATCGGCCCGAAAACATTCGCAAAACTCTCACTTGTCAGCAAAACTGGGCTTGTGGTCCAGTGTGTACCGTTTGTGGTGTTATTTGAAAATAATTAGGAAATTAAGGGTGTGCTTTGAAGGATTATTTTTCAGTACGTGATTTTCTGTTTATTTTTTTTTTTTTTTTTTTTTTTTTATTTTTTTTATTATTTACGTCAGCAAAAACTGCAAATTGCAAAAACCGTCAAAAGCTTTCACCAATCGTTTTACAACAACAGCTTTCAATATAAATCAAATCAAATTTTTTGGCACGTTTTTTCATTTTTTTTTTCGTATGTTTTATTTCGCTTTTTGAAAACCTGAAAAGTAAAAATCCTTGACAGGATAATGAAAATTGCATTCGTATACACGTACGCAAACCAATACAGACACAGAGCACACAGACAAACACATGAAAAATAACACAAACAAAACAAAAAAAAAAAAGCAAATAGACGCCATTAGAGGCGCCATATTGGTTAAAAACAAACAAAAAACTAACAAGAAATTCAAAAGAAAAACATGCGGCAAAACAGACAAAAAAAAATGAAAATCTGACTGGAGAGATAGAGAACAACTCATATGCAAGGAAGAGTATAAATAAAGCAGCCCCAAGTTAAGTGTCAAAAATATAAAAACCCTAAAAAGAAGTGTAAGAAAAATAAAATCATACGAAAATAACACAACAACAACAAAAACAGTAAGATAAACAAGCATAAGTTACGCACGAAAGTAACAGACATTCTTAGAACACTCTGAAAACAAAATACACACACACACATATACACAACACTTAAGAAATTATTTTGGTATGGGTTAAAATACTTTCAGGGCATATGTTGGCCATGTAGGTCGTATGCCTGTTAATGAAGTTGATGAACTTATAGACCGCGAGCTCAACTGTTGCGAGGACATTCCGTTCGTGGTGTGACTCAAGAATTAATGGAGAGCCAAGAGCAAAAAGTCGGCATAAAGCATGTTTGTAATATTTTTGTACATTTTTTCAAGATTTACACATAAAATTATTTTTAGCTTCTTAAATGATCTTTTATTAATAGTCGAAAAAAATAGTTGGCTGTACCGTGAACACACCCGTAAGTTTTGACGTGACAGCGTATCTTTAGTCTTGGCCTTATTCTTGCCCTTTTTTTTTACTTTGATCCGAAACTTGTCTTAATCCTAATCCATTCCAACTCTTGATTTAATTAATGCCCAAATTCCTGACCTTACCAAATTGTTCGAATACTTTTCCTTCTCCTTGTAGCAATTATTTTCCCGACTTTTGTCCTAAATCTAAATCTTGTCCTTAGTGTGTCCAAATATTTGTTCTATTCCGTATCCTTTTCCTAATCTTATCCTAAATATTGTTTTATTCCTGGTCCTAATCTTTACCCAAATCGTTGCGCTCATCCTTTTTTAATCCTTCTCCTAATCCTTATCCAAATCTTTGTTCTAATACTTGCTCTTATTTTAATTTAGTTAGTTTTTTTTATTGCTTTTGCTATTGTATTTGGTGCATCAAGAGTAATAAAAGCGGTTTTCTGAGAGGCCTCATGACACCATTAATTTTCGTTTTTATTTTTATCATGTGACCGAAAACCTTAGCTTTACTGTCGTTTCATAAAATTTACCCTAGCGCCAATAGTCACGAAGCTATAATTCCATGCAACGTTTTTTCATTGTTGTTGCATTTTAACTGCATTTAGCTGTTGTATCCGTGTTGTCACTCCAAAATTTTTTCATTTTCGTTTTGAAGTCAATCGTTTTTTGGTATCGTAAAAAAAATCCGTAGCACTTCTATTCAGCGAGTAATAATTCCATGCAACAATATTGCATTTTTGTAGCATAAGCGACTACATGACGAAGTCATAATTTATTTTTGTTTTATTTTTGTCAAAAGGCTAAAAATAAATCCTTCTTTTATGTTTTCTAATATTTACCGTGTCGTCAAAATTCACCGAAAAATAATTCCTTGCAACTCTGTTGCATAATTGATGCATTTTCTATCCTGTAGTAGCTATCTTCATGGCCTCACGACTAAATGAATTTTTTGTTTATTTTATCTTTTGGATTAGGAACCAGTTTTAACTGGCGTCAAATACTTTTTTACCGTATATCCTATACATAGAGAGTAATAATACCATGTAACAATGGGACATAATCAAGCACATTACATACTCTATATCTCAAGCAATATTTTAGGATTAAAAACAAAAGTTTAATAAGCCCTCAGGGAAAAATATGGAAGTGATGGGGAAACATTCCTCATTGTATCTTTTGGAAACTTATGGGATGTTTTATATTGATATTGTTTCCAAACCGCTTTCTTAAGAATATATGTGGAAACAGTAGCATTAGAAGTGATGGATTAACATTCTACATCGTATCTTTTGGAAGCTTATGGAAACTTTTAAATTGATATTGTTTCCAAACCGCTTCTTAAGGAATGCATGTGGAATTTTTTGTTTGTTTTGGGGCAATTTCAATTTAAATTTATTTCCAATAATAAAATTTCGAACAATAAGGTAGCCTCGGTGGTCGAGTAGGTAGCTTACTTGACTGCTACCCGAGAGGTCCCGGGTTCGAATCCTGGCCAGGCTAACCATTTTTAGTCGTTATTAATTTGTTGTTGTTACCACATTAATTTTCAAGACAATGGAGAGGAATGTTTCTCTCAATGACATAGTGTGTTGTAACAACTAAATTTTTATTAGTATAAAATTTAGTTATACACCCTGTATTTTTATAAGTAAGATGCATGCAACATAGTAATAAGACTGATAGAGAGCGAGAAACCATAAACAACACTTTGCGAGAGATAACTTTAATATACACACGCATACGCAACATGCTTCATATCGTAACAGTAAGAAGGAGAGAGAGAGAAAGATTTTGAGAAAACATACCAAACAACCCAAAGAAGTCAGCTTATAAAACCGGTTTGAACCAGTGTTGCCAGATTCAGGTAAATTTCCCTAATTGAGGTAATTTTTGACTCAGTTTTTAGGCAGAAGTAAAAAAGGTAATTTTTGACAAAAAGTGGTATATTTTGCGAAAATAATTTTTTTAAATTGTAAATTTTTCAAGTTATTGGCGGCACTGTTACCTCTTTGAACAAACTCACAAGCAGTTTAATATTCTTGTGAAACATCCTGTGTGCCAAAAAAAAAATGGATTATCCATCTCTAGTTGGTGAACAAAGCAACAAATGAATTAAATTCCAAAATAGCAAAAAAAAAGTTGACGGTCAACTCTTGCATTTGTTGATTAGAGATAAATATAAGTACACTAACAAAAATTAAAACGGTTGTTAATCATTTAAAAATTTTTGATTTTTTTTTTGGGAAAAGGTACATTTTCCCCGAAAGTGGTAAATTTTTTCCCAAACAGTGGTCAATTTCAGTTCGTCTCTCTGGCAACACTGGTTTGAACATCAAAGTACCGCCTGCAGCTACAAGCGAAGGTATAAAAGGCCAGTCACAGCATCGAAGCATCGAAGCGCTCTCTTGTTCATCGTACAGTCAAAGTGATCGGACGTTCGGAAGCGCATAAGTGGTGAGTGTAACCTTGTGGAGTCAGAGTTCTTTTCGATTATTTATCTAGACATATTCCTGGTGGTTAAGTTTCCTTCCCCAATATCGCCGTCCCCAAAATCAAACTTCTTCTGCCGCAGCGATAGTCATTTAGTAACACTTCTTAAGTCGCAGGGATAGCTAATAGTTTCAAACAAGGTCACACAAAACACAGAAAAGCACTCCCGACAAGCGTAAGCACCGCTCGAGCCAATCAAAGCAGCCTCCACAAGTACACCGACGTCGCCGTATACCCATTGAAGTAAAAAAAAGCCGGCCGTAATATACGCTTCAACTTCGCCACAGAGACTCCAAGACATCACCTACTACCGCCAGTCAAGGTCATTAGACTCCCAGTCATCACCTATTACCGCCAGTCAAGGGCATCGTGTGTATTCTCATCAATAGCGGCCGTAATCTACGCTTCAACTTCTCCACAGAGACTCCAAGACATCACCTACTACCGCACGTCAAGGTCATCGTGCGTATACGCTTCAACTTCGCCACAGAGACTCCTAGACACCACCTACTACCGCCAGTCAAGGTCATCGTGTGTACTCTCATTAACCTCAATAGCGGCCGTAATCTACGCTTCAACTTTGCCCCAGTGCCTCCAAGACATCACTTATTAACCCCAGTCAAGGTCATCGTGTGTATACTCATAGGATTGTATATTAGACACTAGGATTAAGCCGAATCCTAAATTGTCAATAAATAATTATCATCTTACAAGCGAAAGGGTCTCTTTATAATATAAATTTTCTGCAACGAACGCTGGACACCGGCGAGTATATCCCAGCTCTAAATCCGGAAAACGGAACTTCGTTACAGTATATAAAAAGAAATGGAGTGTCTAACTTAAGGGAAAGTTTTTTACATTCTTTGAAATGTTTCCTGCTTTTATCCGGGGGAATATTTCTATTTCCCAGAGAGAGGCATCTTTTCAAAATACATATATCGGCGTTGCATAGAATGTCATTCGCTATATGTGTAGGCGGCTATGACAGGTACGACAGAAAACGTTAATGTTTTTAATTTTTAACAAAAAAAAAAAAAAATATAGACGTCTACGGGACGTCAGGTTGCATAGGTAGGAGCTTATGCAACATAAATGCAATATTGTTGCATGAAATTATTAATCGCTGAATAGAAGTGCTACGAAATTTTTTTTTACGATACCATAAATCGGTTGGCTTCAAAAAGAAAATTAAAAAAAAAATTTAGAACGATACCACGGAGGCAACCGCTAAATACAGTAAAAATGCAACAACAATTCGTCCATTTGAATTGATATGGTTAATTTTACTTTACGTGAGCAAAGATGAATTTCTTGACCTTATAACAAAAATTAAACAAAAATGTTGGGGCCATGACACCAACAGGCTTCTCAGGGAATCCCTTAAAGTAGCCTTAAAGTAGAGTACCCTAGAGTAGCTTTTTGCAAAAGGCAAAAATCAATATTCATTCAATTTAATGCAAATTCAATAAAAATGAAAACAAGGACAAGTATTAGGACAAGATTTTGATAAAAAATTGGACAAAGATTAGAAAAATTATGAGAGCAAGGAAAGTATGGGATAAAGATTAAAACCAGAAATGAGAAATTGGATGATTAGGTCAAGATTTCAGACAAGAATTGGAAAAAGAACTAGAGCAAGGAGTGGGACAAAGATAAGGATAAAGATATAGAGACACACCTTAAACAAAAAGATTGAGAAAAGGATAGCAATAAAAAACTTGACAAAATAAAGAAGAGGGACTTGAACTGAACACACTAAGAACAAGATTTATGAGAAAGATTGAGAATAGAAGTGGGACAAGGATCAGGAAAGGGATTCGAACAAGGATAAGGGCAAGAATTTGAGCATGTATTAAATCATGAGTTTGGAAAAGATGTAAGAAGTAAGTGTATTTATATAATATATTTCAATAAATTAATTAAAAATTTAAATCAATAAGAGAAGGGAGGAGTGCACTGATTATATATGGTGACCGTGGCACATCCCATACAACTTAAATTTGCAATATCGAATCGCTTTAGAGTTATAGGTCACACCGTTCGGAAATCTGTATTCGACCTCAAATCACACGTACCATTCCACTGGTTACATTTTATGAGCGTTGAAAGAGGGGCGTGTCACTTTTCAGCAGCCCGAATTTTCGGTATAACTTTCGAACTATAAGTCACAATCCAGTGAAACTAATAAGGAACTTCCTATTTAGTCGTGTTCTTCGACTGGAAAAATTGAAAAAGCTTTAGACAAGCAGGCGTGACACCACCCATACAATTCAAAGTATTTATATCGAATTGCTTTGGAAGTAAATGCCGTCTAACAATGAAACTCAATAAGGAGTTCTCACTGAGTGATCTCCTTCTACTAGAAATTAAAATATGGGAAGTAGGGTACTGGGATGGATATTGGATAGAGGGGTGTTGCTCCACACCTACGGGTGTGCCCGCGATACAGCCAACTGCTTTTTTGATCAGAAGGCAGTAAACGACGGGTATAGAGTAAAAATCCGAAAACTATCGCAAAACTCTCACTTTTCGCCAAATCTTCGCTTGCGATTAAGTGAGTAAGATACTAGCCTGAGAACAAGAAATAGAAAATTATAAGAGCTCAAATAAAATAACTGATTTTATGGTAATGAATGTATAAATGACTGTCATCACATTTTGTAAGACACTCAAAGATGTGTTCAAAGACCGCAAAAATCTTAATTTTTGTGACTTTTTAGCCAGCCAACTGGAAAGAACCTTTTCTTTTCATAGTGTTTTTTGTTTTTTTTTTTTATATACATCTTTACTTCTTATGTCTTATAGAAAGTATTGAAATTTTAATGCCACCATTTTATATCAATTTCAAGTCTTAAGCTTGTTTTTTTTTTTTTTTAAACAGTATTATTTATGCGTGAAACTTAAGCAGACAGCATAAAATCCAATTTATTTTCAATCACAAGTTGTTCGTCTTGTATTTCCTGCGCATTTTTGTTTTGTATTTTTTCACTTTTTTTTCGTTCGTAAGTTTATGATTTTCAATGGTATCTTTTTTCGACTTTGTTGAGATGTTTTTTTGTATTTTTATATTCCATTTGGTTGTAAGTTTGTTGGCTTTACTTTAATTTAGTTGGTGGTTAAAATGGTTGAAGTACACCTACCTTATGTACTTATTTTCAACGAGTATTAAGATTGTGTTTTTTTTTTTTTTTTGTTTTTCTGAAGCACTTGATATGGATGTTATTTTAATAAAAGAAGATCTCAAAATATTCACTTTGTATGTACGAGTAGAACCTTGCCTCCACTGTGCGCTGAAGCAACTTTGGTTTTCTTTTTTTATTTTTTTTGTTTTGTTTTTTTTATATAATTTTTTATTTTATGCATATGCAATAAAATGTTTTAATTTCCCTTAAAATTAAACAACCACCAACACTTACGTCATTTCATTTTTGTCGGTGAGCACGTTATGGAATTTATTTTTATTCGTATTTTTTACTGTTATTATGTATATCAAGGTACATTTGCCTGCCATTTTCCGTTTGCTTGTGCCTGCCTCCTTTAGTTGCAAATAAATAATAACTGTCATATTCTTTTGCTCGTTATTGCTTTTTCGTTTTTTTTGTTGTTGTTGTTGTTACTTCTACTTTTTGGCTGATGGAAAAAAAAATCTTCGCTCATAATTTTTAAATCCATAGAATGTTTAAATATATCAAAGTGCGCCATGACAGTTGTTGGCACCGTTTTGTCTGACCTCGAAATGATGTGCTTTGTTGCTTTTGCCGTTTGTACGATATTGTTTACAGATGCGACTTTTCCGGTTTTCTAAGAATTTAGAAAGTTCAGTTCAGTGAGTTTGTGGTAAAATATTTTTTTTTTTTGTTCTTAAAACAAAAGGGAATTTAGAATTTTTAACAAAAATTTTACATGTTTGTTAAAAAGTTTTAAAATTAGTTACTATACCCTCAGATTATTTGCAAATGTTGTAAGATATTACAGGATACAGGACAGCTAAATACTTATTTTATAAAAATATAATATTTTTTAGAATTTAAGAATCTAGAAACCAAATTTTCGAAAGTTTTACGTTCTAAAATTAATAAATAAAATAAAGCTGTAATACAATAAATAAAAAAAACAAATAAAAATTATGCTTGAAAATTTAAAAACTGTTAAATATTAAAATTTAACTAAATAAAAATTTAAAATTTTTAATATTTTTAAAATTTTTAAAATTTTTAAAATATGTAAAAATTAAGGAATAAATATTTAAAGTCTTAAAATTAAGAAACAAAATAAAAAAAAAAAATTATAAAATCTGAAAACTTGAAAAAGTGCAAAATAAAAAGAATTGAATGCATTCAAAAATTAAAAAAAAAAAATTAGGAGGATAAATGTAATACGTGCAAGATTTATAATTATAAAACTCGAATATCAAAATAACCAGATATGTATGAAAAGTATTATTTTAAATAATGTAAAAAAACATATAAATACTATATATATATAATAAAAAAACAAATAAAAAAAATAAAAAAAAAAATAAGGCTAGGAATTATGAAAATATAATAAATAAATAAATAACTGGCCATTTCAGCCCCTGAAAGGAGTTTGACCTAGCTTCTTACACTAAGAGCCAGTTTTTCAGTGCGGGTTTTAACTCTAGTCAAATTAAACCGAGCTTAACTCACCAAAAAGGGACGTTAAAATTCGGTTTAACTACACTAAGGGAAAAAAATATTAAATTTATCCAAAAACTTTTTTAATTTATCCAAAAAGCGAGTAATTTTTGCACCAATAACGCATTTGCTTAAATCGACTATGTAAATATTTAAAATTTATTTAAATATTGAAAACAAATTTTTTGAGCTCTAGGCCAATCATGTTGACTACAAGACAACATGAAGAACAAAGAAGGCAACAACCACCAACAACAACAACAACGGCTCTGTATAGAGCAAATCACACAGCTTGACTATACAGACTGTTTCATTGGCCGCTACACCAACTCATCAGTAGCCTTTGTATGACTTTACACTGTGATCCACTCAAGCTATTTAGGTTCTACTTATACTGCCAATTATGCTGAGAAAGTTACCCGGAATTTTATTTTTGGCAGAGAACGCTTTAATTTTTGTAACTGAGTTCTTATCTACTTTTGATGCAAACTGTACCAAGGTTAACCTAGATCGTATCATACTTTTAGGCATAGCCTTAATTCATGTGCACCTTCGAAATTCGATCACAGCAGTTTACTGCTATCAGAGCATATTGAAGTTGTTGTTATTTTTGCTGTTTAGCTCCTCCCTTTTTCCACACTTCCATTTTTAGGGTTCAGTTAGTTTAACTGATGGTACACCTAAGATGGTGTGGAGACCATTTTTGTTATGAAAGACATTGTTGCTTATGTGATTAACACACGACTAATTATTTTCTTAACATTTTTACGGGCGTGCTCTCCCAGAAATTTTTAATCTTAATATTTGAATACGGCCTTTCATTATTTATATTGAAAACATGTTGTCTTGTTGTCAACATGATTGGCCTAGAGCTCAAAAAATTTGTTTTCAATATAAATAATGAAAGGCCGTATTCAAATACTGCCCGACAACCAATTAGCACACTCTCTAACCTATCAGTTTAAAGGCAAATAACTCCCTACTCTGAATATGTTTCATACTCATTTTTTTTTTCTTTTATTCTTCATCATTTTCACTCATTTTAAGAATAACTGTGAGCTCTGGAAGTGTACCGTTATTTTGGTATGCTTTTTTCTTTGAAGTGTGACAAAAATGCATGCATTTTTTTGGGACAGCCGATTAGCACATTTTCGCTTTCGTGTCAGTTTTTGCGTGTAAGCTGTCTTGTTTGGGTGTTTAAGTTTATTGTTTATTGTTTAAGTAATAATGGGAAAAGGAAAACCGTTGGATGAGTCTGAAAAAGGCAAAATAAAGGCTTACAGGGAGTGCGGCCACTCGATTCTTCAAATATCGAAAAATATTAAACGCAGCCGTAAAGTTATTACCTCATATTTAAACAATGAGGATACCTATGGGAAAAACATGAAAGGTCGGCCCTCATCAGTAATAACAGCAGCTGACAAGCGAATCATATTAAGGCACGCATCTAATTCTCATGACTCAGCCGCCAAAATAAAAGAAAAAACTGGTGTAAAAGCGTGCGTTCGGACTGTGCAAAGAGTTATTTCGAATGCTAAATATATAAAGCGTCTAAAATTAAAAAAAAAACCACCTTTAAACCAACTTCGAAAGATGCAACGTCTCGATTTCTGTCGATCGAATATGACCTGGACCAAGGAGTGGGAGCGTGTAGTCTTTTCGGATGAAAAGAAATTCAATTTGGAGGGTCCTGATGGCTATGCCTACTACTTTCATGATCTCAGAAAGGAAGAACATACTTTAGATCGATTGCACAGCTGTGCGGGTGGTGTCATGGTGTGGGGAGCTATGACTTACTTTGGCACTATAGAACTGCAGTTTCTAACCAGCCGTATGAATGCCATTGCGTACAAAGGTGTACTGAATACGGCTTTTCCTGCAATCAAGGATATTTTTGGACCCTTGAAATCGAAGTTCCAGCAGGACAACGCACCTATCCACACAGCAAGGATTGTAAAGTCCTGGATTGAGGGTCAAAACGTAGAATTGCTAACTTGGCCGCCATACTCGCCCGACCTAAACATTATGGAAAATGTTTGGGGATGGCTGGCACGGAAGGTGTACGAGTTCGGCAGGCAATATTCAACTGAAGCAGAACTCATTGAAGGGATAAAAAGGTCCTGGCAAGCTATTTCACTCAATTATTTAAAAAAATAATATGACTCCTTACCCAAGCGGATGTACGAAGTCATACTTAACCGTGGAGGCTCAACACATTATTAATTTTTTTACAAATAAGATCTAAAATATTGAAATTAATATTAAAAATAATTTCAATGAGGTTTGAACCCATTTTCTTTTGCTATTTTAAGTTTTCAAGTGACTGTGCTAATCAAAAGTCGCAAAAATAAAAGTGAATTTTGTATGTTAAGTTTGTTTAAATTAATTTGAAATGTTATTAATAAAGATAATATCCTATCTACAATTTACTTTCGTGTGAAATTTTACATTCTTTTAATTGGAAAAAAAATCATCTTAAAAACTTTATTCGTTTTCCTGATATTAAGCTCCTAAGACGGGAAGCATAGGGTGTGCTAATCAATTGTCGGATTAAAAACTTATATAAATACTTTTTTAAATAAATAAAATATTTAAATATTTAAACAGAATTAATAAAAAATATATTAACCTTACACTCGTGCATGGTGATTTCAACATATTTTCGGGAATCTGGGTCAGATCGGCCCTTATGGTAATTTGTATGTAAATCACTTTTTTTTCATTAAATTCAATGAACAGACATATTTTATTTCGTGAAATAACGATTTTATTTGTGTTTTTTTATTTTTATTGTAAAGTTTTTTTTTTATTTTTTTATATTCATGCTATATTATACATATGGTTTAATGAAAAATGTTTTAAAAATATCAAATTTATAGATTTATAACTGTGCGTTCGATGTTGATGGTCCTGGTTCTATTTCATTATCATCGTCCTCTTCTTCTTCAGCACTTTCATCGACTGTATCAGGGCCTTTGTAATTTCTCAGATAACATGATTCGCATGAACGAATATAATGCAATGGACATGTTGGCTTCAAGCAATGATCACAAGTGCCAGTTGTTTTGTTGTCTTTAGATTGAGTACCTTTACAGTGGTCGTATCTACGTCGTTTACTGTTCACCTGAATTTCAGGCATCAAAAGTTTTAAGGTACAATTTTTCGGCTTATATCCTATCAAATCCATGGCCAACTTTATGGATGATCTGATAGGAGCATTGCAGCGTTTTTCCAAATAATTTGCTGCTAATTCCATAGACAACTCTTTCAAAAATAACTTTTGCTTCTCCTGCTTACTCACATTCCATGCATGGCTCAATTCATAGATGCGATAGGCTGCAAGTGCTGCAAAATCGAGCATGTTATAAAAAATAACCATTGTCCATAGATTTGTTTTTCTTTTGCAGGTGAATTCTCTAAGCATTTTATCGAAAGTGCGACCCCTTTTGAACGATTTTCAGTCGGTTCTGTACCGGTATAAACTTCAGCCCGGAGCGGATAGTTATTTTTGGCATCAACGAGCCAAATTTTGATTCCATATTTGCCTGTGAAATTGCATGAAATATTTTGAAAAGTGCCAAAAAAGAACCTAACAACGAAAGCTACATCTGTTTCTGGTAACCAGTAACTGCTCATAGATGCATAGTGCCAAAGATGGCACATAATCCATTGTCAACTCCATTGTCATAATCCATTGCCAGCTTTTTCTCACATAATATTCACATTATTCGGTCCATTCGCATACGTGTGTCATCAAATCGCAAAAAACGTGTAGTTTGCTCGAACCGAAACAAGCTCATCACGGCTCGGTAAAATGGCCTGTTGGACTTATGGAATAGCTCTTTAGCAAAGACATCATTTGCCTTTTCGGCACCAGCATGTAATAAAATTGCGATGTATGCATAAATTTCGTCGGCATCCTGTATCCTTCCAATATCTCATTTTTAGTAGGCTATTTCTGTTTGCTTCATATGCTCTCTTTGCTTTTCGGTTCGTTTCGATCACAATCAATTCAATGATAGCGGGTGGTAAAATTAGCAAAAACCCATCCCTTTTTTATCGAAATTTTGTTTCAAATAAGGATATGCTTCAGATCGAGCTCGTTTCATAATTTGGGTGCGCTCCTTTTCGACTGAACTTTGCACTGACCACCAAACGGTGGCATCGTTTTTACCTTGGCCATGATATCTTGCGCCACGATTTAATTTAACTGCACTGACGACATTTTCTTCTAAATGAACTTCTCCTAATTTATCGCCTTCAAATTCAACATAACGCTGCAATTCAGTCAAACGAACATCTTGAATTACGTTGTTACTAGTACCTTCCTCAAAATACGAAGCATTATCACTACACTCTGAATCAGAGTTATCTTGCACATCAATGACTTCGTCATAATCACTGTCGTTATCATTTTCTTCTTCTGTTAATTCACAATTTATATTTACCGCTGGTCGACGAAGATTATAGCGCGGCATTGTTTTGACTAATAACAATAAAAGTCAGAATAATAACTATCAAAAGCCAAACAAAACTGACAACTGTTCAACATGAACATGAACTGCGCCAAAAACATGATTGAACATGATGAAACTTGTAAATATGTGTGAATGAATAAATGCCAACACAAAAATGTGTCTCTACATTATAGAGAAGTGCTATACTCTTCTCTATAAAGAGACTAAACTATGAAGAAAAGAGTTGGGTCGATCTGACCCGGATTCACGTATAGAGAACATGTGTGTTTTACCTGGTAACATATGTGGGATATATTTATCCCACATACATTACATATATGTAATATCTCAAGTCTCGTTACAAAGCTTAAAGTCCAATGTATACACAATGGATACACTTCCCACGAGCTGCGTCCATCAAATGCCATTTGGTTGCATATTTTATTTTCTTTTTTACTTTTTTCGTTCTCTAATTTATACTTTTTTCGACAGTTGTTGCAATATTATGGCACCAAATGTCAAAATAGTATAAATTAGAGAAAGAAAAATTAGAAAATAAAATAAAAAGAAAAATATGCAGGCAAATGACAACCGGTGCAAGACATTCGTAAGAAAATGTCCGGTTGTCACTCTAACCTTACACAATTTTATTATGCGATCACCAATCGCACTCGCAAATAATCTTGGCCAAACATCCAGGCTATATTTCCCTTGCAACAAAAAATAAACGAGAACTATAAAAAACATGCAACTGCAAGAAATAAACTGCGGGAACAAAGTGCGATGCTGTTGCTGCTTGTCGGCTATTTCAGCTGTATGGAATATGTGTGTACGTGTGTGGTATAAATAAAATTTAAATACGGGAAAAAGACGAGTTGTAAGGAAAAAATTTGACTTATCCACGTAAATATTTAAATAAAATTTATACTCAGACGTGGATAATGTTAATATGCGTTATTTCCCTTAGTGTATGATCAATTGTGTTGTGCGTGTTATTAAGTTTGTTCACAATTGACCGAGAACCGGACCTACAGGTTTAACCGCCGACTCCCAACGGCGATGAACGAAATGTTCTTGTTCTCAAGAAGCTTTACATGGCATTTTGGTTACTCTCTGAGGTTTGCCATTGTCTGCAGAGAGATGGCGGCCATACAGAAAAATTAATTTAGTCTATATATTAATACGCAAACAAAAAAGTTTGTGTTCCCTTTTTTTCTGTGTTACCTTCAACATATTCACATAATACATATATCGATGGATAGGTATTTTCGAGTAGATTTGCACAATATAATTTTTATTCGAATATGTTGTCATTAAGAGAGGTAAAACTGAGCAAATGTAAAACGCTTTTTTACCAATGGGACAATGAGCAACTGCAAAGCGACAAAGCTCTGTTGAACATCGCTGCTGTAGCAAGAGTAGAATACGGGAGTGACGCAAACATTTAAAAAAAAACTGAGTAGCATTATTGTTGTTGTTGTGGTTGTTGCTTTCTCTTAATTTCTCTCAGCGTTAAAAAACAGTTAAACTGCTGCTTGCTTCTATTATCTTGAGAATTAACATTTATCTCGATTTATTTGTTTTACTTTTCTCCGTTTATTTACTTACTTTTAATTTATTTATTTATTTTAAATGAATATTATATGTTGATTAAATTTTTGTTATCGTCGCATATGCTTCCTTTTTTATCCTTTACCACTATTTTCCTCATAGCGACAAGGAACGCATAAGGCTTTTACATGCAAATTAATAACAATTAATTATGTGAAATACAACTTGAGTTTCGTTACCTTATAGAGAAAGATGGCCGAATTTTGGCCACAGGCGATACTAGTTTAAATAATTTTCTGTCGCTGCTGGGGTTCGAACCCGGGTCTCCAGGTTCGATGACATAGAGGCCACGCACTTGAACCAACTACGCCACAGACGCCACAAAATATAAATATAAATATAAATTATGAAAATATAAGTGAAATGGTTTTTGTTTTTGTTTTATGAATTGCGTGAAGCTAACTTTTTGTTTATATTCTGATGATATTCTCTTATTGCTTCATTATGTATTTCTAACGAAGAGTTCAACGAACGATGACTATGCGAACGATGTTGGATTGAAGCTGAAATACGTATTTCGAACACAGCTTATCGTTAGCTCATTTGACAAGTTATGTTTGCCAGCCCCGGATCTAAGGGGGGGCAACTGGGGGCACTTGCCCCGGGCGGCAGTTTCTGGGGGCGCCAAATCCTTGAGACAAGAATTCCAAATATCAAACAAGTGAAGCCAGGGTTTGAATTGCATGCTTCAAATGAACAAAAGCAAACAAATTGTTGCTTTGCTTAAAGTTTTTTGAGTCAAGAAAAGAAACTGAGTTTCAGTTACTTGCCTCACTTGTTGTTATCAACAGGGATGCCAACTCAGTTCTTTTGGCACTAAATCTAGTGCAATTTGAGATTTTAAACCGCGAAATATATATTATTATTGTTACTGCTCTATTAAATAATTTACCGGAAGTTGTCAAAGCTCTGGAAGAAATTGAAGAATCCTCTCTAGCCGCAGAATCTAAGTATGAAGCTGGTCATTTGCTGCATGCAGTATTGGATTTTAAATTTATCCTCAACTTGACAATTTGGGATAACATTCTTCGAGAGATTAATAGAGTGAACGTTGAAATACAAAAAGACGATATTATCATTTCGCGTTCTGTGGCGATAATGCAAGACCTTGTTAAGATCTTGCAAGAATTAAGAGAAAAACCGGTAGAATATTGGATCAAAGAAGCTACACCTGTATCAGAAAAGTTGGAAATTGAGCCGGTTCTTAAAAACAAACGCATTTCCAAAAAGAAAAAGCAACACGACGAAATCTGTGAAGACGAAATAAGAATGCTAGATCCGACTAGGCTATTTTTCAATGATATGAAAGTAGTGTTTGACAAAATTGTAACAGAAATTGATGCAAGAGTAGAGAGTGCAAAGAGTCTACATGAAAAATTCGCCTTCCTCAGTGGCCACGCTTTTTTAAATATGTCGACAGAAGATCTGCAAAAAAAAAGGAGCCGATCTAGCTTTAAAATATTCGAAAGACTTGAATGCAGTTAGTTTTTGCCAGGAACTTGCCGTATTTAAAGAGCTAGTGCATGATATTAATGAAAAATCAAGTGCCTTCGACCTGTTACAACATCTGTACAAGCATGACTAAAAAGAAGCGTTTCCCAATGTTAGTATAGCTTTAAGAATTTATTGCACATTACCAACAACATCTGCAAGCTGTGAGCGAAGCTTCAGCAAACTAAAAATGATTAAAACTTATCTACGTTCAACAATGAGTCAGGAGCGTCTATCTGGCCTCGCGATCCTAGCCATTGAAAATAAAACTGCCTATGCGTCGGACTTTGAGGAGCTAATAGATTCTTTCACAGAAAAGAAAGCACGCCGTGTAAAGTTGTAGTCCTTCCTGGTTGTATATTTTTCCTGTGTTTCTGTTTTATGTCATAAATGAAAGTTATAGATAATAAAAAGTTTAAATTTATTAAAGGATTATTATTTTCACAAATGGTCACAAAAAATGCTGCTCATTTGTCAGTTTTAACAGTTTTTCTCAAACATTGAAGGGAGGGGGCGCCACTATCAAGTTTTGCCCCGGTTCGAAAAAATCGTAGATCCGGGGCTGATGTTTGCTACTTACACTCAAACTATTATACACAAGCAGTTATCAAACGTGGCACTGCCATATCAAACATTAGGGAAGTTTTCTGTATTTTCTTTTAAGATTTCATGCATTTTTTGTCCTTTTCGTGTTGTTGGCAATGCTTTGGTTCTAGTCTGTGTTGTAGGTTGTGGTGTAAGCTGTGCTGCAGGTTTTTATATTGGCTACAATTGTGCTGCCTTCGACATAAGCAGAATGATATCATGGCCTGCTTCTATTTATTACTTGTAGTTAACCGAAAAAAATCACCGCCTTTTGCTTCGATGTTGTTATTCTTTTCTGCAATTTTTTTTTTCTGTTTAGATCTGCCCAAATTTGAATTGGAAGAACAATAAAAAAAAAAGTTTGAATTGGCCTCCAGCTGCCTCACAAGCTCTGAAAAAAATAGCTTGTTTTTTTAATATTGAAATGTAAGTAATAACTAAATTGTATTAAATTTTTAATTAATTAATTTTTAGTACTTAAATTGCACTTATATGTTAATATATGTATAAATAAGTTTTATCATATATACGCATTTTTTGTTAAAATATCCATTTTAAAATAAATTTTTCTCAACGAATATCTCACAACGATAACATGAAAGCATTCGTTTGATTTTGACGTTTGAATTCCGTGTTTCAGTGATCGTTAGAAATACATATTGCAAATATGTAACTGTACTACGGCATCGCTCGCTAGCTGAGCAGCTGTTTTCGTTGTTTGATTCTGTTCGAATTACAAATTTCAAAAACACGAACGAACACTGTTGTGAACGAAACGATTGATCGGATAGAAATACAAAATGAAGCCATTAATCTTTAATTCATATGTAAACTTTGAAAACAAAATTCAAAACACAAAAAAAAAATCAAACAAAAGTAAGACATACAAGCCGTTTCTATTATTTTTTTCATCACTGTACATTAGAACGGTCGGTCACTCATTGTATTTATTGCGGCATTTGTATTTTTGAATGTTCTAATAATTTATGAACCCGCTCAATCAACCTGCAATTTTTATTCTCCCTTTATTTGCAACGAATATTTATGAATTATTTTTTCTCTAATCAGCTTCTTATCAGGGAATTATTTCCACGAAAAACTCAAAAGTTAACACTTTGTCGGTGATGGAATAACTGAATAAAGAATATGTTAAATTAAAAAACTTTTGGATGACTGCAACGATTAACCACCTTATTCGAAGAACAGGAAGGAGGGATCTATTGTTTTTTTAACAGACCCAACCCATAGATTTTTGCCATATTAACCGAACATATGTCAGTCTGATATACAGGGTGAACGGGAATAACTGTCGCACCTACCGAAGTACCGTATATTTTAAAAGTGTAGGCACCAACATTTTTTTTGTAATTTCTAGCAATCTTCCAATTCATTGTGAGCGTATGTCAAAAAAAAATATAATAAATTGTCTAGTAGTTTTCGCGTAAAAAAGATGAACGCAACACGATCACTGATTATAAATCTACATTTGGAAGGAAAATCCACTTGCAAAATTATCAACTGCTTAAAAGACTTGCAAATAAGCCGGCGATTTGTGCAGCGAACGGTAGCTCGTTTTAGGAGGACTGGCAGCGTTCTTCCAGAATCAAATGGTGGTGCAAAACGGACAGTGAGGACGCCGACCCTGGTTAAAAAGGTGAGGGAAAGAATTCGTAGAAATTGCTCAGTTTCCGGAAGAAAAATCGCACGGGAGCTAAACGTCAGCCAAGACACCATCCGTAAGGTCATTTCTGAAGACCTTAAGCTCAAGGCGTATAAAAAGAAGAGGATTCACGGCCTTACGGAACGCCAGCGACTTATGCGAAAGGAAAGAAGTGAGGTTATCCTTCGGAGACACGCTGATTGCAGTATCATATTTTCAGATGAAAAACTGTTCCTTCTACAGGCAAGTCATAACCCCCAAAATGACAGAGTCTACGCGGCAAGCATGGAAGATATTCCTAAAGAAAAAAAATCCGTTCAAAGATTTCAAAACGTAACGTCCGTCATGGTTTTGGGTGCTGTTTCTGAAAAAGGAAAATTACCCCTTCTTTTCATAGAAAAAGGGGTCAAAATCAATGCTCAATACTACCTGAATGAGGTTTTAAAAACTCATTTGCTGCCGTTTGCCAAGCAGATTTACGGAAACGAAGAGTTTTGCTTTCAACAAGATTCCGCTCCAGCCCACAAGGCAAAAATCGTGCAAAACTGGTGTCGTGCTCATTTGCCAGATTTTATATCTACTGAGGAATGGCCTCCGTCTTCCCCTGACCTTAATCCTCTAGATTTTTCTATTTGGGATATTATGCTTAGCAAATTAAGCAATGTTAAAAATATGACTGTGGATGGATTCAAGAAAAAACTAAGGAAGATATGGGACGATATTCCGGATGAGGAGGTACGTGCCGCGTGCTCATCTTTTAGAAAACGTCTTAAGTTGGTAAAAAAAATGAAAGGCGAACGGTTTGAATTAAATGATGAGAAATTGTGAAGAATAATATAAGAAAAAAATAAAAATATTTTTTATTAAACTTTGACCTCCATTTTTTAATTAACGCGAATGTTAGGTGCGACAGTTATTCCCGTTCACCCTGTAAGTAAAAAACATACCCTCTGAAGTGGGGTGTTGAACGTAAATCTTATCAGTGAGTTATCAGCTATTGGATTTTATCAATTGACCGTTTATAGCTTAAAAAAAAAAAAAAAAAAAAAATGTTTTAACAATAACCATAAAGTAATCGACTTTAACCATAGTAGTTGGTCGAAGACGCTTTCTTATAAACAGTACACAAAGAACTAAACAAAAATAATTAAATTAATTAAAAAAGTGGATTTCATTTCTATATATTTTTACTTCTTTTAAAATAAAATAATGACAGTAATTCATTTGACAAAAGTTTAGTGAACTAACTGGTAACAGCAAATAAAATATCGATTCCAAATACTATTTTCGTGAAATAGAGTAAAAGGAATTCCAAAAATGTCCCTTACTTTGGCATTAAATTCCAATTCATTTATTCAAAATGAGCTTGAAAAACTGAAATGATTGCGAGCGAACTCAGTCTTGTGTTTCTGCCTGGCTAAGCAAATCAAAACGACATGCATTTCCTCTGTAGCGTACTCAACAATATATAACAGCTATGAAACCCGATGACCAACTTCAGTCTACTACGAAATTGATTTCAAGTGCATACATATAATCAAATCAAATTAAGGCGAGAACTTCATAACTTTCACTAACTATGGCTGCATCCATGTCAGAAGAATCGCTGCTCGATACAGATCGTGATGATGAACCTTTATTAAAATCAAGACTTTCATATTCGACTATTCCAAGTACTCAGCCACAAACGGTGCTGCCAAAAAAGTCAAGGAAATGTAAAGTGCTTTGCGGTGGAATAATTTGCATCACTCTATTAATCCTTATAGCAGTGACAGTGGTGGTTGTTCAAATTTTTACAGATCCAGATGAGGACGTGGATTGGCAAAAACGCTGGTACAATAGGCGCAAAATTCTTATTTGGAGCAACAACTTTTCAGCTAGAAAAGAAAATGACTTAAATGGAGCCAGTTACGAGTATATAAATTCCCTTGAATTGTTTAATAAATATAATTGCACTGTCTCAAATTGTGACTTCATGTTAAGAAAATATGATAGTGGCAACAATCTTTACTATTATAACCCTAACGAATACGACGCAGTTATTTTGGACATGGATCTTCTGGATGTGTCGAATTTAAAATATTCTTCCCCACTTAAATCATCGAAGACATATTTCATTTTTGCAGCCAACAGTCCAACAACCGGTCGACACCGTAATCTACGTCAAGAAAAATATTACTACAATCTCACCATGACCTACAAATTGGATTCGGACATTGTTTGGCAAAGTTGGCACTTTCAGTATAAATGGTCAAATCAATATGCATCACCACAAAGATCGCCAAATTGGATAACACCGGACATGCGTACACCAACAACGTCATTTGTGACATCTTTGGAAAGAAGCAAAACTGGATTATCCGTTGCTGTAGCGCCCTGTGGAAATGTTTCAAAACATAGCAATTTAATTGATGAATTGAAGCAATATATGGATGTGGACGTACATGCGGATTGTGGTAACCCTAATTATAATTCAAGAAGCCAACAAAAAGATATCTGTACGGGCAGTTTCAACAGGAAATACAAATTTTTTTTTGCCTTTGAAGAGGAACTCTGTGAAGACTATGTCACTGAAAATTTCTACAAAGCATTGAAGTGTAATATAGTGCCAGTGGTCTTGGGTGGTGCTGACTATAAGAACTTTGCACCACCGCACTCTTATATTGATGCTACATCCTTCAACAGCCTCAGAGAGCTAGCAGATGATCTTCATAATTTGGAAAGTAATTTGCAGGAATATGCGAAATATTTCTGGTGGACAAAATATTATGAACTTAAGGTTGTATCGCCATTTTGTGATATTTGTGCAAAAGTGATGTCATTGATTGATCAAAATAATGTGCACGAGCCATTATATTGGCATGCTATAGACAGTTGGTGGAAGGATAGCAATTGCTCGGCAAAGTCGGTCTTTGAACTTGTATGATATACATACTATTATAAAAAGATTATGTTGCCTATATCAAGGCGCTTAGAGCTAATGGTATTTAACTTGATTATTTGTAAGAATATATTAATTAAATTTTTAATTTAAGTTCGTTTAAATAAACTGAATTTTTTTTTTATTTTATTTCGCATGTATTTTAAAACGAATCACTTTTTTGGAAATCGAAAGATTATCAGACACTTTATACTCAAAAGCTGCGTAGGCAAAAGAAAATGACTTGCAAGCCATCTGCCATGCTTTCCAGAATTTCTTCTACTCTGCAGTCGCATTTCAAAACAAACAGTGTAGTTTAGAGAGCATAAACATTCAAATACTCTACGAACAAACAAAATATTGAGCAAGCATAATAACTTTATAAGAAAATTGAAGTAGATCCCAATTAAAGTACAATATTGTAGAAAAATATCATGAACTGCACAGAAACATTTTATGTTTTGAATTTTTTTTCATTGATTTTTTGTCGGTTGACCTCTCTCTCTCTCTCTCTCTCTCTCTCTCTCTCTACTTGTGCGCACCGATTTTGGTAATCTCTTGTAGGTTGGAAAACATTTTTAATCGATATCAAGGCTACACTGAAACTCACTACACCGAGATACTCTACACTGAAAAAAAAATGTTTTAAAATTGACGACAATTGTTATTAATTTGACGATATTTGTGTTTAAAAAATAGCTTGCAACAAATTTTGTCAAAGTAAGAGCAAATGTATTTACAAATTTTTTAAACATATGAAAAAAAAGTCAAATTAACAACACATTTTGTGAACACATTGTGTTTAATTTTAAGCTAACTTTTTTTTTTCAGTGTAGAGTAGTGTAGTGTTATAATTAGAAAGTTTTGTGCAGGTTTTTATTATAAACTTTACAAGTATAAAAAAAACATTTTAAAATAAAGAAACAAATAAAACAAAATAAAAAAAAAAACAAAAATAACAATAAACAAAATAAAAAGAAGAAGAAACAAAAAAGAAAAAGAAAACAAAAAAAAAATGAACAAAATTAACTAAATTAATAAAATTAGAAAAAAGTTGAAAAACAACAAAAAAGTGATAAAAAAGAAAATACAAAAAATATTGGCAAAAAATTTGAAATTTATAAATTAAAAAAAAAACTTTAAAACTGTAATTTATAAATTTTAAACCTTCAAATTTTTAAAGTTTAATAATTTTGAACTTAAAAATTAAAAAAACAGTGCATAACAAAATATAAGAAAAAAAAAACAGTATTAAAATATCTTAAAATTTACAAATGAAGATATAAGAAGAAGATTATAAAAATAAGAAAAAACCAAAAAGTATAAATACAAAAATAAAAAAAAAAAAATTTCAAATTGAAACAAATTCAAAAAAAAAGTAAAATGAAAAAATTTTAAATATTTATTTTGAATGAAAAAGTCAAAAATGTGTTTTTAAGTTGATTTTTTTTTGCATAGTTAAAATTATAAATAAAATATAAAAATAAAAATAAAAATAATAAAAAATCAAAAAAAAAATAATAAAAAAATAATAAAAAAAAAACAATAAAAAAATAATAAAAAAATAATAAAAAATAATAAAAAAAAACATTAATAAATAAAAATAAAGAAAACAAAAAAGTAATAATCGAGATATGTTACAATTG
The DNA here is from genome assembly GCA_943735915.1 of Pherbina coryleti. Taxonomy (NCBI): domain Eukaryota; kingdom Metazoa; phylum Arthropoda; class Insecta; order Diptera; family Sciomyzidae; genus Pherbina; species Pherbina coryleti. Next base: position 89,982,590 of record OX030952.1, read on the forward strand.
GAATATTAAAATAATCCAAGAATTCTTAGTTTAAAAATAAAACTAAAAAAATAAGTAAGCTTGAAAAACATTAAAAAGTTGTGTATTTTAAAAACAATAATTAAAACCTTGTTAATTGATAAAAAAAAAATCCCAAAACAGTTCCTGGGAAATGTTTCAACTCCCATGAAAACTTTAAATGTTGAACAAAATTCATTTTAAAAGTAAAAATTACATAAAAAACCTCAAAATTAACACATTTAAAGTGAAGTACCTATTCTTTAAAGTATAAATTTATACTTAATTTAAAAAATTAATTATTAATTAATACTTAATTTATAATTTAAAAAAATATATACAGTTTTTCGATTTAAATTTAAGAGGGTGGTAAGGGTTTCAGCGTATAAAAAACACTTTTTTACGATTTTTTTCTTTTAATATGCATAGAGCAAATTTATACAAACCTTTTGTACATTATTAAATATCATTTCAATAACATTCCGTAATTTTTTTATGCGAGAATATCGACAAGCAAGCCGGTGACAAAGCTTTTTCAAGAACGTTTTTCGAAAAACAATTTGCGGTGTTCACTGTATCTCAGCTGGAAATAATCTGAAATCAAAGATTGTTGAAATTTAGTCAATTATTACTATTATTATTTTTTCATTTTAAAATGAAAATTTTGGTGGATTTTGGAAAAAATTGGTTGTCCTTTAAAGTGAAAACTGATATTTTTCACGAAAAATTCGCATAAAAAATACAGAATGTTATTGAAATGATAGTGAATAATGTACAAAAGCTTTGAATAAATTTGCTTTAACCATATTTACAAAAACAAAATTCACAAAATATTTTTATGCTGAAACCCATATCACCCCTTTAATGTGATCTCCTTATTCAATTGTTAAGACTAATTGTTGGTTATAAAAAAGGTTTTTTCGTTTTAAATTTTTTAAAGCTTTAAAATTTTTACGAAATTTTGTATAAAAAAATATAAATTATTTTATTTTTATGTATTAAAAAATGCAAAACTACAAAGTTAGAAATAAAATAAAAATTAAAATTTATAAACAAAATTCTAAAAATTAAATAAAATTATAAAATTCAAATTTAAAAATAAAAAATCATTTAATAATCAAAATAATATAACTATAACATTACTAATTATAATGAGAAATAAATTAATTAATAAATATTACATCTTACAACAAATTAAAATAAAAAAAAAAAAAAATAAAAGTGAAAAACGAAATGTATAAATAAATAAATAAATGAATTTTAAAATAAAAAGTAATAAAAAAATTAAAATTTAAATTTAAAGAAAACTAAAACTAAAACATTAAAAAATTTAAAAAAAAAATAAATAAAAATATAAAAGATATTAAACACAAAAAAATTATTTTTTAGGTATAAGCAAAATGTAAAAAAATTAGTTATTTTAATTCAAACAAAAGAAAAATACCAAAAACGAGTTAATTTTAAAATAAAAAATAAAATAAACAAATAAAAAGTAAAATAAACCAAAAAAAAAAATTTAATAAATACACAAATAAAAAAAAATAAACAAAAATAAAAAAAAAAAACAAAAAAAAAAAAAATAAATAAAATAAACAAAAAATAAAACAAACACAAAAAATAATATAAAATAAAAGAAATGAAAAAAATAAAGTAAACGAAACAAAAATTATAAAAATTCAAAAGTAAAGAAGTTAAAAGTTCAAAAGCCTTTAATTTAAAAAAAAAATGAAGAATATAAATGTTCAAAAGCATAAAAAAAAGAAATAAAAAATATATATAAAAAATATAAAAAAGTATCAACATTACTTAACACGAAATCTGAACACTACTGTTGAGAAAAAACTAAAATATCAAGACATAAAAACATACATGTATAAATTAAAAGAAAATCTGTGTACCTACAAATTTCAATAATTCTACCGTATTAAGAACGAAAAAAAGAAAAGATAATATATAAAAAGCTGCATTTGTGCCAAATCTGATGTGGCCAAAACAAGTCATTTGCATGCAGAACAAAAACAAAAAAAAAAAAAAAATCTAATATTTTGCATACTGTAATCACAGCATAATAAACTCACATACAAACACACACACACAATGTTGAATGTATGCATGTTATGTGTGCATAGATATTTTTTTCACAACACAGCACATTAGTCTGCATGTATGTCTTTGAGACATACACTTCAAACCTTGAACCTTGTGCACCATGTGTGTAGCTGGCAGCGACAGCATGCAAAACATAAGAACAGCAAAAACAACACCAACACAACTGCAAAAACAGCAACAAGAAACTGTGATAAGAAAAAAAAAAAAAATGCCATGACGTCCTTAAGGCGTGGCGTGGCAGATTTTCAATTATATGTTTTGTTTTCAGCACTCAAACCAGTATGTGTGTTTAAATTAAACACGCAATTCACCAATACACACAGACCACACACCCACACACGCTCGTAGCAATTAAAGTTTTCTAAATTATTTATTCTTACAGAGTTAATTTTGTTGGCTCCCCTCCTTACGCTTGTTTTTTGTTTTTTTATTTTTTTTTAATTAGTCCCAAAAAACCAGACAGTCTTTAAAAAAATATGTCTACTTCTGCTCATTAAAGTTCACTTCCGGTAACTTTATAAAGGTTTTTAGCGCAAAATAAGCTTTTATTTTTATGGTACACTTCATAATAGCGCGCACTTAAGTGCCACCAGGCTTTATTCAACATAAGCAGCGTTTAAACTTGTAAAAAGTACTGCTTGAACAACGCTGTGTTCATCCTTTAGTGGTTATATTAATTCACTTGACGACGTCCGTCATCGTCGTATTTGTCGTCGAATGTTCACACTTGACCATGCTTTCAAAGCTGCACTCCACTCAGCAACAGTCTTAACAGCTTAAAAAAATTCTTTTTTAAAAAAAAAGTATAAAAACAACAACACCTTCTACGAGTACAACAAAGCTGATGACGGAGTACGCAACGTCAACATAAGAACCAATGCCGCCATATATAAATTGCAACGGAAGGTAGTCATTTTTTAAACACGTCTTGCCTCTTCAACTGTTTTGCTGTGCTTTATGTACGTTTCGCGCCGAGACAGGAGTTTTGGGATCGGTGCGTAGTGCTGTTGAAATTAATTTTCCGACACTTGTTCTCAAGTGGTTTGGCAATTTTTCATTTAATATTTTTTTTTGTGTTCTCTTTTCAAATCTTGCTTTTTTATTTCCCTAAAACACCCTAGGGTGTTTTCGATACCTACAGCTGCCTAGGTAGGTAAATATTTGTAGCTATGTGCAGCCATCTGTGTAATGCTTTCATATTAAAATATATTTTCATTACTGTCAACTATTTGAAAAATGATAAAATTATTAGGTTTGGAACTAAAGATTTCAGGTGTAGTATCTATTCTGTCAAGTCTGCCTTGGTTCGAAATGGTGCGATGATGAATTAGTGGAATGATTGGGGCAATCAAGTGAAGCAAGTGTAGAATGCTCTAAGCAATAATTAATCTAACAAAATTATTTTAAGCTTTGTGCTTTTGTGAGCTTTTTTAATTTCAAATCAATAGGATTTTTTAATTTAAATGTATTTTATATTTTTGTTTGTCCTTTTTTAAATGAAAGCAAATTATTAATTGTTTTTAAGCTAACAAAGAAAGGTGTCCAGGTGTCAGACGCCGATTTGAATGATTTTCGAATATATGTTAGAGGATGACATTCTAAGGTTGGTGTATTTTTTTATATCAATCAATCGAATTTTTAGGGTTTCAAAATGGCGTTTCAAAATCAGAAAAAGTTTCGTTTTTTTGCCATAAATTTGCTATTTGCCATAGGCGGTCTCATGATGCTCAGTTTCATCTTAGAGAACATATGAACTGATACCTCTATCAGCCATAATTCTACGCCAAACAGTGCATCTGAGCGAGTGTAATTGTCGTTGATAAACTGCTCTCGGATTCTCTGTACCCCAAATTCGGCAGATCTATCTATTGAAATTCTATTCAATTCTATGGAGTTTAAATGCGAATTTGCTTCCTCCCCCGTAATGAGTTTGTTCAAAATGTTGGTATTTTCTGTTGCAAGCGAAATGAATCTATTGGCTTATTGAAGCCGTTGTAGTGCATCCCTCGGCAGTAGTTCTTGGGCCAATTAAACGAAAACATATAGAAACATCCTCAGATTAACTTTTAGAATGTGTCATAGTGATGTTCTGGAGATGCTCAATTGGATAGTCTGTCGTCAAGTAGCCACTGATGGATCCGTGCGAACACTTTCTCTCGTATAGCATCCACAGCTTGTTCTGATCGAGCAACACTTGTTTGTGGTACATAACCTTCTGAACCTCGATCCTCAAAATGGATCATTAGGTTTCTTATCATGTTTACACTGGAAGCGGTCGCAGTATTAAAATGCTGTCGGTATTTTCTTTGTATTGCAACAATTGATCGTCCGGAAACATAATAAAATTCTAAAATATTTCACTGAGTATGAGGACATTGTAAAATTTTATAAAGTTCTTAATTATATGAGAAAAAACAAGAAAATAACCAAATTAAAATTAAAAAATTATAATCATTTCATATTAGTCAGTCCAAATTAGCCCACCCTGTACTAAAGTAAAGCTAAAGGGTCCGCCAAATAACTTTTTGTTTTTTGAAAATGCTATAAAAAAAAACTACTGAATATTTTCTCAAATTTCTATTTAAATTTTTATTTGAATGTACAATCCTTCCGGTTAATAATGGAAAATAATTTCATTCAAATGGCTGCCTCGGCTGGCCATGCAGTAGCCTACACGATCGGTCCACGATCGAAATAAGCACTAGTTGAAAAAAAAAATTAGATGGCATACCCTTTAATAAAAAAAGATACAGTAGTTTCGACTATGTCGTGACACAAGACGTAGAATTATTCAATTCGCTTTTGATGACATCTTATTTAAAAAATACATATTTAGCAAAATAGTTATTCCATACACCTGAGCATATGACCTTTAAAAGAGTGCCGGAGAGGGTTAATATGTATGACCGACCCCCATTACTTTTGCAAAGGAAACATTTTTGCCTTTGACACCTATTCCCTCCAACCACTCCTTGGGGGGGGGCTCCCATACAAATTTTATGGTTTTTGAATATTTATTCCATACACCTGAGCATATGACCTTTCAGAGAGTGCCGGAGAGGGTTAATATGTTTGACCGACCCCCATTACTTTTGCAAAAGGAACATTTTTGCCTTCGACACCTATTCCCTCCGACCACTCTTTGGGGGGCTCCCATACAAATTTTATGGTTTTTGTATATTTATTCCATACACCTCAGCATATGACCTTTAAGAGAGTGCCACATAGGGTTAATATGTATGACCGACCCCCATTACTTTTGGAAAAGGAATATTTGTGCCTTTGACACCTATTCCCTCCGACCACTTCTTAGGGGGCTCCCATACAAATTTTATGGTTTTGTCGATAAAACCGGAAACTGTCGATAAATAGGTAGCAAACAAGCAAACAAAATTTGTTCAATGCTACCAAGTTCAACAACCCATGTGGAGAGTCGAAATGTCAAAATTTCACTGTCGATAATATGCCCCAATATTTAATTGGCTGCGGAGTTTTGACATTTCAATAACAGATTCTGTTAAAAAAGCATGCCCCTCAAAATTACTCAAAATTACTGGGCTACGCGATTCTGTTAAAAACAACATGCCTCCAAAAGTATGCTTTTGTTTTTTAATTATAAGATTAATGTCTTCACGCTAGATGACACGCTAGATGACCCTGTCTTCACCGTCATCAAAAACCGTCGATAAATAAGTAGAAAACTTAAGCAAACAAAAACATCAAATGTTGGCTTTATATTTCATGTAATTGTGTAAAATTTATATAAGTTAGAGAGTTCAAACATGAATTTATCTCCCAGTGAGTATCAAGCAGACCATGAAGTGCTAACATCAACATTGTACGATCAGTACTTTAGGCACACCAAAGGCTCAAATTGTGATATAAATACCGAAACCTGATCACTATCAACCACCCTACTTACCTCCAAAAATGACGTATTCTACGTCAAAAAATTACTATTACATATTTCGTTATTGATCATTTTGTTATCAAGCATAGTACTGTTTTTGAAGCAAAGAGGAATTATTCGCCATCATCACAATTTACTGTACGTGAAAACTTTCATCATGGATTGTACTTTTCATATATCTTCATATACGATATGAGGCATAGAACTTTTCCTTAAATAAAACACAATTTCGGCTATATGGCCACCATACTGACGGTTAAATTTTGCACCACTTTTTCCAGCATAGCCGACTTTATCTCACCGATAATCCGCCGAATGTCAGTTAGTCTGTCGAATATGGGTTATATAGTGACTTGATGTACCCCACAAAAAGTAGTCTAACTGAGTCAAATCACATGACCTAAGTGACCAATTGACAGGCTAATTTCTTGATACATATATCGTCTGTGGTCGAAATTCGACCATATAATGTTTTTTTTTTTATTGAAAAACCTTTGGCAAAGTTAAAAATCAACAAATTAAGAAACACTTTAGGGTAATGCAATGAATGAAATTATAATTAATTGTTATTAAAGTGAATCAAGGATTAGTTTGATTTATTTCATAAAGATTGAAAAAAAAAAAATAATTGGCATGCATTGATGGTGAACTGTTGTTAATGTTCAGTTTTCATAGTCTTCTGGATTGGTAACAATAAATTTTCTAGAAGAATTGGACTTCACAATACATTTTATTTAAATCAAATTTGAAATTTTAATTGCAATGAAATAAATAACACAAATACAAAATTATAATATAAAATTCAAAAATTTGTTCACAAAAATAATATAAAATTAATGTGAAAAACAAATATTTTTCCATAAAAATTTGGTTTCACTTTTACTTTCCTAATGAATTCGCCACCAGTTCTCTCGCTCAGAATAAAGTTCGCGAGCAACAATTAGCCATTACCGCGACCTCCATGCATCGAATTTTACGTTTGGACTTGAAGTTACACCCATATAAAGTTCAATTGATGCAGCAGCTGTTGCCTCGTGACCATACACAACGCTGTACATTCGCTGATTGGGTCGTGCAAATGATTGCTGAAGATGTTGATTTTTGCGAAACATAATCGTTTCGGACGAAACGCATTTCTACCTCGGGGGCTATGCTAACAAGCAAAACTACCGTATCTGGGTCTCAGAAAATCCACAAGTGATCATAGAGAAGCCAATGCATTCACCTCGAGTTACTGTTTTGTGTGGTCTATGGGTCAGAGGCATCATAGGGCCATTTTTTTTCGAAGATGAGGACGGAAACACCGAAAATGTCAACTCTGAGCGGTGCCACACTATATTGGTGGACTATTTTGTGCCGAAGGTTGAAGATCAGGGTCTGGGTCAGGGTTGACTACACACAACTTGCCTCAATTTGAACTTTTTGCGTTGCAAATTTCCGAACCGTGTAATTTCTCATCGCGGTGATCTTAATTGGCCGCTCAGATCATGCGATTTCACGCCGTTAGACTTTTTCTGTGGGGTTACACGAAGGATAAAGTCTATGTGAATGATCCGAAAACGATTCCAGACTTGAAAAGCAATATTACATCGGTGATTCGGGGCATTTCGGAGGCCATACTGCAAAATGTCGAAAATATGACCGAAAGAGTTAGATATCTACTGAATAGTCGCGAGTAGTCCTATCATATCTACATAATGCTATTGTGTGACCTTTCTAACGAAATAAAATAATTGGAAAAATTCTGAACTGTTTGCGTTTTATTTAAAATCAAAGTACCACACGTCTTAATGGAACACTCTTAATATACGTAGATGATTAGGTTACAAAAGTTCGTCCCAAAAAAGTGATGGTTTCGCGCGCTGTATGGCTTGTTGCACCGACCTGCTGGAACCATTTAGCACTTAAACTTTTGATTGATATTGACGTGGGGAACCAAAAACGTTGGCTGCGTTTTTAGTTTTGAAAATGTATAAACCAATGACGAACCCCAGACAGTAACTTTTTCTGGATGTAAGGGAGCCTAAAGAGTCTTTTTAGGATTGTTCTCACTCGAAATGCGGCAGTACTGCTTATTAACGTAATCGCCAATGTCAAAAGGAGCTTCTTTAGAAAACACGATTTTTTTTAAATAACCCACCATTCATCGGAAGTGACCATTCATGTTTTTCAAGACCCAATCACAGGACGAACGATGCTGCTGATGGTCCGTGGGATGCAGTTCCATTTGTACCTTGTAAGTGATGGTCTGCCGGATGCAGTAATTGAGGCAACTGGACCTTGTACGAATGCAGGGTTAAATCTTTTATCCATATATGATGTGGTGTGGACGTGGACAGATCGAGTTCTTGAGGATGGTGTCGAATTGAGATGTTTGGGTCATTTTCCAAACTTTCCTTAATTGTCGATATTTTTGGTCGAAAGACCGGGACGAAGTAGTTTCGGTTTCTTTAGCAGCTAGAGACTTTAGACTGCCAAAGCTATCTCTTGAGTAGCCCTGACCAAGTTTACCTCTTGATCTTATTTTTTTATTCAAGCTTAAATGGAAAAATTGTATAAACTCAAAAAACCTTGTTAAGGGTATCATGTGGTAGACTTTGCTTATTTTATACAATTATTTTATACATTTGAAGCAAAATGGGACAATCTCTGCATTTACATTGGCAACAATCTTTGGACGTTCAATCTAGTTTCCACATACAAATTTCCAACACTCCTCCCCCCCCCCACCACCTCACAGGGCTTATTGAATTTTTTTTCCATTTGAAAAGGTTTTACTTTCGTTTTCGTTGTCGTTGTTGCTTGCTTTACCTCCTACATTATAATTGAATTATAATCTTTAGTTTTTCTGTTGCATTTTGCTTGTGCTTTATTGTGATTTCTTTTAATGCACTCAGTAGCCAGTGTTGCCATGTTATACTTTGCACTGGGCAGCTTGAAAACGTTAGCTACGTAGTTAAAGCCAATGCGTCTGTCTATTAAAAGCACGAAAAATAAATTGAATTTTGTTCAGGTTCCGATGAAAATCTATGAGCACATTCCTTAAGCTTACTTTTCTTACTGCTAATGTCCAGTTCTGCATTAAAGGCTTTTTTTAATAATTTAATGATACATACTATAAATAAAAAACATTCATCAACATTCCCCAAAGAAACAAATTTTGAAAATCTTAAAGATATTGTGTCACATCAAGATGAGAGTTTAATCAAACAACCGATCCCTAAAAGACTCCCCAGCGCGCTGAATGTCCCATATCACATTGTCACACAGCAATTTGTCTATTTCACAAATATGTCAGTTTTAAAGCTTTTTATCATCGACCGGCATGTTGAACGGTCAGTTGTTTTTTTTTTCAGTCTTGTATGAAACGTACGTACGTTCCGTTGTTCACTTTACGGACAAGTGATGAAAACTAATGATAAAGTGTGCCAAAGCAAAAAACAAAAACAAAAAAAAAAATGTAGTTCAAACAGCTGAGATTTGTTCGTAAAAACAATGCTTAGCTCAACAGCTCAAGATTAAGCTAAAGCTTAAGCAAGTGCTTTTACATTTTCGAAGCGACTAAAACTATGCAACATTTTTCTATACTTGTACACTGTACAGTGGAGTACATATTTAAATGTGTTTTGTTTGCTTTGTGAACTGGTTGGTGTTTTGTATTTACTGCTGGGTATAAATATGTTTTTTTATTGCTTATAACGCAATAAATTTTAACTTAAATTATAACAACACATCTTCTTCTTCGTAATTATTGAACAAAGAAGTAGAATAAGCAGAAGAATAACGCCCACACTTGCCGCTGTGCCAAAAAAACAAAAAAAAAAAGCAAGTTAACCAAATTGAATTCCTAATGTGCGCGGTTCTAAATTAAATCCGAATTTGAAACAAAAATGTATAAAGGAAAGAGAACACAAACACACTCACACTAACACTCATAGCTAAAAAAAAAAACACCAAGCACACTTAAAATTAAACACATTAAAAGTTCCAAATTGAGCACCGCGCTAACACGTGCGTGTCGACATAAACAAGCTCAGGACTAACAAGATGCTGAATACGCGTCAGCAGGAACAACTGCAAAAAGTTCGAATACAGCAGCAGCAACAACAGCAACAACCAAAGCAACATCATGAATACAACTGCCGAAAAACTCCAAACAAAAACAACAACAACACGAGCAACAACAATAATATTCGCCATAAGCGCCTTCATATAAATGAGGATAATGGAATTAGATCAAGTAAGTAGCGTGCGCTACAGTCGATTAACTGTCATATTTGAAAAAACCTTTTGATCTTTAGGTCCTGGAAGTTTTATTGAATTTTTAATTTTGAAAATTTTAAAACTTCATGGCCCTGAAAAATATCTTTAAATATAAACAGTTGTGTTCTATGTGATAGTAGTACCTATTTCATATTCAAGTAAAATAAATTTGTTCTAGTATCTGAAATGAGGAATATAATTTTTTGGTTATGGTTTACTAAATATATCTGAAACATCGGAGTTGACACATCATGACATTTCATGTTATATGTCATGTCATATGTCATGTCATATATCATGTCATGTTATGGCATGTTATGTCATATATCATGTTATATGTCATGTCATATGTCATGTCATATGTCATGTCATATGTCATGTCGTATACCATGTCGTATGTCATGTCGTATGTCATGTCGTATGTCATGTCGTATGTCATGTCATATGTCATGTCCTATGTCATATAATATGTCATGTCATATGTCATATCATATGTCGTGCCATACTTCATGTCAACATTTTTTACGAAATTGAGTTAAAGATGCCATTGTTAGTCCAGTTCTCGATCAATTGTGTACAAACCTGTAATAGAACTTACAAAACAATTTGATCATAAGAAGTTCGTAAAAGTTCTTTCAAGGGCTGAAATGGCCAGTTTATTTTATATATTTAATGTTTTGTTATCTTTGCGTATTTTTGTTGACTTTTTCGTAAAATAAAAATCATTTGAATACATGGCATTTTGAATTTTTTTATTTTGCTTTTTTTTTATAAACTAGCCCCCTCTGACGAATCCTTAATCTGCCACTGGGAGAGATCGAAACAAATGATAATCTGACGCTGCAATGTCAGAAATATATGATGCATCAAAACTTTCCAGCTAAGATCTCTTAGTTTTTACCGGGTCACCAAAGATGTGTGTGGCGGCCCAGTGTTATCTTGATGAAATACAACACTTTTGATCAACAGGATCAATTCCGGCCACTTTTTTTAATTTTCTTGCTTCAACCGCATTGGAATGACATCCCTGCAGTCCCACCAAACACACAGCATAACCTTCCTTGTCGTCAATTCCGGTTTAGACAACATTATCGTATCAACTGCTACAACGTTTCAAAATTAGCTCGATTTCGTTTCAACAGCGTTCGTTTTCGTTTAATCGCAGATGGAAATTAGGTTCATTACATTTTTTGCATTTTATCAATTAAGGCTGTCAAAATTATTAAGCTAAGAACTAATTTTGTCTCTTTTATGATTCTTACAATCCTTTACCCTATTCGAATACTGGGCCACATAATGTCGATCATATGATTAATTGATGTAACTAACATTTTTTGCGAAATTGAGTTAAAAATGCCAATACAAGATGCCAAAGATGCTATATTGCAATATGTCATAAATTATTGTAACTATAAATAAAACATTTCTTTTCTTTAAACATTAAACATTAACATTTAAAAATAAAAAATTTCTTTTTAAATTTTTTAGCTTAAAAGTTTTATTTATAGTTACAATAATTTATGACATATTGCAATATAGTATCTTATGTCATATGTCATGCCATATGTGATGTCATACGTCATGTCATATGTCATGTCATATGTCATGTCATATGTCATGTCATATGTCATGTCATATGTCATGTCATATGTCATGTCATATGTCATGTCATATGTCATGTCATATGTCATGTCATATGTCATGTTATGTCATGTCATATGCCATGTCATATGTCATATCATATGTCATGTCATGTCATGTCATATGGTATGTCTTATGCCATGTCATATGGTATGTAATATCATGTGTCATGTCATATGTCATGTCATGTCATGTCATATCATGTGTCATGTCATATATCATGTCATATGTCATGTCATGTCATGTCATGTCATATCATGTGCCATGTCATATGTCATGTCATATGTCATGTCATGTTATGTCATATGTCATGTCATATGTCATGTAGTATGTCATGTCATGTCACATTTCATGTCATATGTCCTGTGCAGAAATGAAAGTCTCTATATGGTTGGTTAGCGAAACATCCTATGAACCGCACAATCGCTGTTACCCCTTATAATTCTTGTCATTAACTTTTGTGCTTTTCAGCTAAAAATACTTAACTTAAATTTCACAAAATATTAACGTTTCATGTCTGCGACCTTTGACTTCTATAATTTGATGTTCGATACTTTTCAACTTATCTTCTCTTAAGAGCTCGTTTTAACATTATAAAGTGAAACTTTATGGTGTTTCTCAATCCATAGTAATAGCTGCTAAATCTCATAATATATATAAATATTAGGAAAGTAACAACTAGTTGTTGTTGTAAAAATTGTTTGTTGAAGTTTATTTTCTTTGCATTTCTTAAGCTTTTACAGCTTTTAAAAATTTTCTTTATATACTCAACGTTCAACTTAATAGCTTATGAACTGTCATTATGTGTGTGTGCTCGTCTAAACTTACTTGTTTATGACATCATTATTAACATCATATATTATATCAAGATATTCATTATTATAATGACAGTCTGTCCGTCAGTGTCTGCCAGTGTTGTTTAGCTTGAAATTACTGTTGAAAGGTTTTTTTTATGTACTCTTAATTTTGTCTTTTTTTTAACGCATGAAGATTAATTCGGCCTTAAGTATCAGAAAAAAAACTTTTTTTAATTTAAAGCAGAATGAGATTAAAGAGTTTTAACATATTTCACTGCAAAAAAGTTTTTGTTGCTGTTTTTCGATTGCTTTTTATGTCTCCAACATTTTCTCAAGACAATACCGAGTTTCTTTAAAAGAAACAATTAAAACTTTGTAAATACAATGAAAATTGCTCCACGGCCCAGTTAACTACAGAACAAAGTTGCTTCAAATTTAAGAAAAAAAAAAAAATCGAAAAATAATACCACCGATAAACACCGCAAATGTTTCCAGCTCAAAATGTACTTTTATTTCAAAAAGAATTTTATCTCTACACATGAAAATTATAAAAAGCTGAGATTATCTCTTGTATCAAGAACTTCGTGAAAGTCATGAACACGGTTGGTGAGTCTTTTAAAAAACTTGCAGGAAAACTCCCAAGATTGAGCGAAACAAAGGTTAATCTTTGTGAACTCTCAAATAAGCAAAATCTTACGGCGCACTGAGAATGCAGCCTAAAATGATAACAACTTCCAACTGTTGGTGAAAGATCTTCTACAAAAGCACCGCAATCTTGAATGTCTCTTACAAACTAATTTTATTCAATCCCATCTTGATTATTCCCCCTGAAAACTGTTGGATTGTAAGCCACGAACTCGATAAAAGTTTTCATCAAGATATCTTTTTAATGGATCGCAGATATCAGGATCTTTGGGACGAGTCAGTGTTCGCCGACCACCGCAGAACTGTTACAAAAGATGCACTGGATTTGACGTACCAGAAGCAATCCATAAGTAAACAACTCTAGACATAGGCTTGGATTAACCACTCCTTTCTGAAAACTTAATATAGCTGCTTCGAGGTCGAACAACTTTTGTTGAATTTGGGTTGGGTCTTTCAAGATGACCCATACAGTTGACTTCTGTTTACTTTACGGCTCATACGCATATATCCATGATGTCTTTTAAAGCATCACGATTGTATTTCTTGAGCCAGTCTTTTTTTTGAGCGATTGTCAAATTATGTGGAATCCAACGTGAACTAATCTTTTCCACAACTACGAGTTCATGTAAAATTTCATGTAAACGCTGATGGAAGCAATGCCCATGAATACCTCCATTATAAATTCGCGCACAGCATCAATGTTTTGTGGCACAACAACAGATTTTGAACCCATTTCACGAAATTCGTCAGTGAGGAAGTACAGCTCTGCTTTAATTCTGTATACCACCGGTATACAGAGGTTTTTGATGGTGCTTTATCGCTAAAAGACGAGTTAAGTTCATCGTTGCACTCTTCTTGAGATAATTCACTAGCGAAATTGTAAAAAAAAATCACGAAAATGCTCAGGTGTCTATTCCATTTTTTGCCGAAATACAGTTTTAAAAGCACTGTAAATAAAGCAATGATGCTGATATTCAGTTAACAGCCGAGTATGCCTTGTACGTCTTATAGGGTCATTGAGGGTAATCTTTTTAGAGATGTATTCGCAGTTAATTACACCTTTCAGAAGATCGAAAATAAAGCCTGAATCCAATACCTTTCATCTACTTGCTAGCGGCATCAAATTTAATAGGCTAATCTTGTGTTCATACGGTGCAAGACTACAATAATCGCGGGGGTTATAAGTTTCTCTCAGAGCGAATAGTAAGAATGGATTCGATTCTATCACAATGGGATTCATTCAAAAGCTGGATCCCAAATAATGCAGCCATATTCCAGTATTGCGCGCACTAGTGCACAATACAGGGATGTAGGCATTCATACATTCTTGAATTCATATGATCGTCTTTTAATAAAACCGAGCTGAGATTAAAGCTCAGTTTGTTGTCCAATACCACTCCAAGATCAACTATATAATTCACCCTGTTAAGTTCGATATTGTTGAGGCGGTAGTTGTGAATTATAATTTGATTTCTACGGGAAAAACTTATCCCTTTACACTTATTAACGTTGAGGTAAAGTTTGTTTTGGGTACACCAGGTATCAAGAAATAAGAGGTTTAATTGTAAGAAATTGGCGTCTGAGGTACATTTTTAGGTTATCCGCATACATAAGATGTGGAATATCGAATATGAAGATACTGAAGAGAAGAGGGGCAAGGTGGCTACCTTGCGGTACTCCAGAAGAGACTTCAATTTTCTTCGAAAAAATTCCTTTAATTCGGAATTTAACATAGTGGGATCTACCATGGAGATAAGTTGATAGCCAATTAAGTAAAGATCCAGAGAAATAAAATTTTTCTAATTTATATATTAATATGCCGTGATCAACACGATCGAAACCTTTACTGAAATCAGTATAAATAGCATCTATTAGGTCTCCTTTCTCCATCTTGCTCAAAACGTCAGAAACCATGATAATGAGGTTGGTGGTGGTGGACCGTCCTTTTAGAAACCCGTGCTGCTGCTCGTTTACACCTCTATTCTAACAAAGTCACAAAAGCCACCTCAGTATCAATTGATACAGACTGATTGATATACAATTGATATACAATTGATACAGAAGTCACAATTGATACAAATTCCTATTCTGAGCACTTTTAAGAAGCTCTTTTTGTATCAATAGTGATCAAAATAGTGACAAGCAGCTAAGAAGGTCACAAGCGAAAAATTCATACAAATAAAATTTTATAAAAAACAATAATAGCAAAAAGAAGGGAATATCTTAAGAAGACGGCTTCTAGGACACCGAAATCCTTTTTGGAAATTCATTTCGACTGCTGAATACAGTGTGTTTGGAATTTCATTGAGGAACTCCAACCACATGATGAGCGAAGGGCGTGCATACCATTTGCCTTGAGGTTTTTGGAAACTATTTATTTTTATGCTAATGGCTCTTATCTTAACTATGTCGGCAATCATTTTTCGACTTCCATGAGCCAATCATCGGTATCGCGGTCAATTCAGCATATCTCACAGCTCATTGTTACACAAAAATGTATCGACATTTATTTTCCAGTGACAACTGATGAGCAAGTTGATATAAAAAGAAGGTGACCAATTCAAAAAGCTTTACAACATGATATGGTGAATTTTTAAAGCTTTTTGCTTGTGACAGTTCAACCTGAATACGAATCAATAGAGACCGAATCAAAATGATCACAATTTTTCAGTATCAATTGATTGTGACGATTATGCCAGAATAGGGCTGTTAGTCTCGGATTGATGAGGCATGTAAGCTTTTCGAAAATAATGTTTTCAAATAGCTTTGGGATGGTTGTCAAGATTGCTTTGCCTCTGTAATTTTCAACTGAACTTTTTAGACCGTTTTTGTATATTGGTATTTGGTGGGAAGTTTTCCAAGAAGAGGGAAATACTCAGAGTGATTTGACAGAGTGATTTGTTAAATATTGTATATATAAAGGCTAAGAATAAGTTGGTCTAAGCATCGCACCAGTAACGTTGGAGGAATAAGGTCTGGTCCAGGTGCCTTGGTTGTATCTAAACCTTTTATTGCACTTGATATGTCTTCTTTCGTCAAGCTGAAGTGTTCAACCATGTGTTGAGAATTCGGAATTGGGGAAAAACATCAGACTGAGTAGTTGGTGGACAAAATATATAGGATGAGTTAAATACTTTAAAGATATATAAAGGTGGCGTCCGCGGCCTAAGTGGTTAAAGTGCGTGGCCGTTATGTCAACGAACCTGGAGACCCAGGTTCGAACCCCAGCAGCGACAGAAAATTATTTGAATTAAAATAATTTTTCTGTACGGCCGCCACCTCTCTGCAGACAATGGCAAACCTCAGAGAATAATCAAAATGCCATGTAAAGCTTCTTGAGAACGACAACACTCCGTTCATCGCCGTTCGGAGTCGGCGTTAAGCATGTAGGTCCGGTTCTCGGTTAATTGTGTACAAACTTAATAACACGCACAATGCAATTGATCACAAGGAGCTAGGTCAAAGTCCTTTCAAGGGCTGAAATGGCCAGTTATTTATTTATTTTTTTTATTTATTAAATTCTTTAAAGATCTCCTAAAAATTAAAAATATGGAAAAATTACCGAAAAGACCATTCTTGAATTCGAAAACGATTCACTAACGAGCTTGATTAAACAAAAGAAAAATTTGCAAGATTTTTGATTTTATTTGAGCACGAAACAAATAAAAATGGGTTATATTGTGGTGAGCTTACGCTTTACTTTCGCTTAGTGCTCATGTGTGCGTGTGCTTCCGGTTTCCTTCCTCTACTCATTGCTGTGTGAAAAAGTCGTCGCACAGCATTGAAAAGAAAACTTTTTGCCGCTCTTTGACACGTACGAGTGTTTAAAACAAAGCATTGTTTCTTGGCAGTTGTACTTTAATAGAACTTGTTTTTTTTTTAATTTTTTTTTTTATTTTGTATTTCAATAACTTTTTAAGCTTACTCTTGTTTTCAGGCGTGTTGCTTTCTTTTTCATTAGGACTGTTCTGTGCGTTTGTGCGTCCGTGCGCCTGTGTGTACTTGCGTTTGTTTAACTGTCTGTCGCTTGCTGTGCTGCATTATTTTTTTGTAACTGTTAAACTTATGCTACGACATGCAGCAATGTTTTATCCATGTGTAGTACATGTTTTTGCGTGTATGTGTGCGTGTGACTTGAAAAGCTTTCAACACAAAAATCTACTCCAGTCTTGTGGTTGATTTTTTTTTATGTTTTTTGTTTTTGTGGGTTCGGTCTACGAGTTGCAATCTACTTTTTCTACCTTCAATTTAAGCCATTGCACAGCAATGTTACTATTGCTGTTGTTGTTGTTCTGCTTGCTATTTCGATTTCAAGTTTTTGCATTTAAAATGGTTTAATTATAAATTCCTGAAATTCTATAAACATGCATAAATTCGGATTAGGTGGCAGCATGGCAAACCAAACCGTTGTGTTCGTATCTCAGCCAACAGAGCTTGTGGCTGAGAGATCTTTTGCTCAAAAATGTGTTTGTTGAACTTTTTTGCAGGGTACTTGCTATAATTGCATAATTTTACCAACTTTTCTTAATTAAATTTTTTGATTAAATCAAGCTTTGCTCGAAAGCTGGAAGGAACGTTTATAAAAAAAAATCAGGATTTAATATTTTAGTCTTGTGAGAAACTTTACTTTAAGATCCTAGCTCAGCCATTTTTTTAAAATTTTCCTCTATTCTTGGAACGAATTTTGTAAAAAAAGGTCATGAATAAAAAAGTTAAGAATAAAAAAGTTAAGAAAAAAAAAAGAAATAATAAAATCCAAGAATATAAAAATTAAAAAAAAAGTTATATATTTTCAATAAATTTAAAAAATCAAAGAAAGACGTCCTTTTTGCTTTTTAAGATCTTTTTAAAATTTTCAAAAAGACCTTGAGCAAAAAAAAAAAAGAAAGAAAAAGATATAGATGTATATCAGAACTTCTCCAGAAATAAAATTCACCTCACATCAGCAAATCTAAAGCATTATTGAAAGAAAGTTTCCAAAAAAAATTTTTGTTTTGACCGCATTTACATTTTGCTTCATAGATTCAGCATTTTTAATCTGATTTTAAAAATTTATGTATTGAATTTTTTTGTTTTAAATAGACCTACTTTTTTAATCCCTACGCTTTGTAAGAAAAACTTAAAAATATTTTTTTAATTATTCTATGGGAAAAATTGGAAAATTTCTTTAGTAAAAGTTAAATGATTTTTTACGAGCATTTCATATCTGAAATTAAAATGGTACCTTAGGATGGTAAAAACTGAAATTCTGTGGGTAAGTTCTACTATGGGTCATTTGAAGTCAATGACCTCAAAAGAAGAAAATAGGTCTCTTACAGACTAAAATATTGACATATCATTCTTAAAGATCGGACCATAAATTCCGAAGCTAGAAAGAAGAATGTCAAGGGGCGACCACTACGTTCGGTTAAAAGAACATTTTTTGGTCAAGCAAGTTTTTTTTCTTTAAATTTGTAAATATGATTCGGATAATAACGTGTTCTATGCATATTTTATAAAAATACGATATGATAAAAAATTTATAAATTTTCTCTACGTTTTGCAAAAGAAATTAAAAATTTTTTTTTTAATATTTATAGTGGAAATAGCGGAAAATTTCTTTGGTAAAAATTTAATGATCTTCTACGCGCCTTCCATTTCAGAAATCAAAATGGTACCTTAAGGTGGTAGAAACTGAGATACGGTGGGTCAGTATTATAAGGGGTCAACTGAGGTCCATCAGTTCTAGACACAAAAAATAGGTCTCCCTAAGTCAAAAACATTGACATGTCCTTATTTACGATCGGCCAGTAAATACCGAAGTTATGAGGAAATATGTCAATGCGCCACCCCTACGTTCGGTCAAAAAATTTTTTTTTTCGAAACTTTCTTTCAATAATGCTTCAGATTAGCTGGTATGCAGCGACATTTTTTGTGTTTTTTTTGTCTATAAGGCGAGACGGTCTAAATACCAGAAATACCACATCGTCGTTCGTAAATTATTGTGTTCTATATCACAAAATTTAAAAAATTGAGATAAGACTGGTATATAGGCAAATTTTTCGAGATCTATCGATCTGTGTCATCAGTTTGCTTTTATCTTTTATAGTTTTCGAAATATGAGACATCGACTTTGTGCTATACAACACTGTTGTGACAAGCTTCGTAACCTATTGTGTTCTATATGCAAAAAATCGTGCATATAGAACAAAAACGAAGCAAAAATACTAAGTAAAAAAAATATTTTTTTATTTTGTTCTATATGCAAGTCTAAATAAAGTTATTAAAGTTATTATTTTGAGGTCTTTGTATTTTGCTGTTTTTTTGTTTTTTTTCTGGTTTTTTTTTTAGCTTCACATTGCACTTGGCAAATGAAATGAAACAAAAAAGAAAAAATCCCGCTTTAGATTGCAGTTGGTAAATAAAATGAAACAAAAAAGAAAAGAAAATACCCATCATAAATAACATAAGGTTAGAAGTTAAATTTTACAACAACGTTTAAAACAAGCTTAATACTAAGAATAAGAATGGATAAGCAATAGATAAGAAGATATCATTGGAGAAAGTAAATGGTGTGAAAAGTTTATACAACTTTTTATCACTTGATGCAAGGGCATACTACAATAGGGGTATTCACGGGTTGATGCGAATTGCAAGAATGCGCAAATGCAACATATTTTTCGCACTAACGCGTGAGCATCAATATTGTAACTTTACGATAGCGGAAAGAAATATATTGCCACCTTATTTCAAAATAACAAAAACTTATTTAAATCACAAACTTAGCCTTTTTTAAGTTTTACCCAGATGGCAACTATGCTTGAAAACACCCATAACATGAATCATCTGTTTCGCGTCACTGTTTGTGCGCTTTCGCAATAGGTTTGAGCAGTGCGTAATTCAAGAAGAGTCCCAAAATTGCTTCTAATGTGTTTGTTGTTGGAATGAAGCAAAAATTCGCAATCTTGCATTTTCGCATCGGCGCAACTGTGTTTCGCATCAACCCGTGAATACCCATAATAATTTGTTTAATACAATTTAAAATATAGGTACAACTTTTTGTCTTCGTTTTTTTAACAAACTTGCTTCAATTAAAAAATCTCCGTAAATCAAGCATAAACTTCGTGGAATCGAAGTCAAATAAATTTGGTTAATTTTTTACTTGATTTTGTAGTCGAAACTTACCTTTTAAGAAATTAACAGGTATTGATTTAAGTGGACTCATAAGAACATATGTATAAGATTAAGTTTAAAATTAAGTTAATATTATAATATATGAAATAAAGTTTTTATTGAGTGAAATCACATTGCTTTTCATTTCTCCAATACATATTACATTTTGTTCTATATGCTATAAAACAAGAATAGTTTCGTAAATAAGTGCATATATAACAAATTATTTTTTTTTAAACGCATCTTACTCTAAAAAACGCTTCCAAGGATGAACATTTTTTTTGACAGAAAAAACCACAAACTCTTGAACTTTCATTGGTAAGAAAATCGCGGCAGATTTTTCGGTTCAGTTTTTTACTAAACTTTAAACTTGATTTACCAAAAAAACATTTTTGTCATATAGAACACAATTATTTGCGAACGACGACATGTTAATGAAATTTTTCTGTTTTTTTTTTCATTTCAGATGATGCAGTCCAGAGATATCGTGCTTACAGCAAGACCCCATTTTTAGAGTAGCTCCCAGAGATCGACTACAGCAGCTTTAAAAATAATTATTTTTACAAATAAAAAAGATGAAGTTCTTAGAAGTTTTTTTACGTTGACAAATTGATATGTCTTCTTAGGAAAAATTTATCTTTTTGACCTACTGACCTTAAAGCTTCTGTGTATATTAGTTTTTTGTTTTTTTTTTAAGTTATAAAACTGCTTTAAAGATTCAAATATTAATCTTTTGCGAATGTCGGAAATCGTTGCGAGTGGTGCCCGTGGCGTAGTTGGTTAAAGTGCGTGGCCTCTATGTCAACGAACCTGGAGACCCGGGTTCGAACCCCAGCAGCGACAGAAAATTATATGAATTAAAATGATTTTTCTTTACGGCCGCCACCTCTCCGCAGACAATGACAAACCTCAGAGAGTAATCAAAATGCCATGTAACGCTTCTTGAGAACAAGAACATTCCGTTCATCGCCGTTCGGAGTCGGCGGTTAAACCTGTAGGTCCGGTTCTCGGTCAATT
The DNA here is from genome assembly GCA_943735915.1 of Pherbina coryleti. Taxonomy (NCBI): domain Eukaryota; kingdom Metazoa; phylum Arthropoda; class Insecta; order Diptera; family Sciomyzidae; genus Pherbina; species Pherbina coryleti. Next base: position 90,004,121 of record OX030952.1, read on the forward strand.
TTGTATAAACTTAATAACACGCATGATTCAATTGATCATAAGAAGCTAGGTCAAAGTCCTATCAAGGCCTGAAATGGCCAGTTATTTATTTATTTATTTATGAATGTCGGAAACGACTTAAATTTTTTTTTATCTAGAAACAATTTTAGAATTATTTTTTTTTATTCGTAATAAAAATTTATGAAATAAAAAATTGTTTATTTTAACTAACCGTTCGCAAAACTCTCACTTTCCGCCGAAACCAAGTAAGTGGCTAATGGGGAAATACGCTCTAGATACTCTACTCTAGATACTAGAGCGAAAAAATTCTTGTTATGACAAGCACTTCAAGTAGATTCCACAAATTTAAAAAAAAAATTATGATTGATAATAAAATTTAATTTTATCACAAATATTCATCGAAATTGTATCGATACATTGAGGGTTCAAAAGCCCTAAACATAAAAGTTAATTTTATGTCTAAAAATGAAGTCAGTAATTCTGTCATAAAAAGATCCGGAAATTAAAAAAAAAATAATTTCTAACGAGCCTTAACACATACACACCCACCGTCACGCAACACACCCACACATTGAGCAAAAATTCAATGAAATTGCCTTCTTATAGAATCGCACCCTCGAAGTATCGCAAAACAAAGCATCTAGATAATATTATGCTTGCTTCATTTTAACTACTTATAATCGGAAACAATTCGCATGAAAACTCTTATTTATTTTTCCCAGCAAATAAATTAGCCGTTTATAAAGCAGTAGCTGTATCTGGCCGCTATCGGCCTACTACGTATCCTATTCAACATTGTTGTTGAATGTTCGGCCTCAACATGTGCCTTTTACAGGCTACACCATTCTGGTAATAAATGTAGCATGAAAGCTCTTTTTTATTTATTTTTATCAGCATCAAGCATCAAAAGCAAAAAAGTGTGTGTGTGTGTGTTAAAAATGTCTACAACTCAATCTTTAACCCATCGGGGAGTAAAGGTGTATTAAGAGCACTTCTGTTAATGCCAGTAAATGAGCTACTTAAGACTACTAAATGAAGTTCGTTGTAGGCTAAACGTAGCGAAGTGAGCAAAAGAGAGAACTCAAGCGATATTAAGAGCTTCAGAAGGAAGAACATTTCCATTGTGGTACTTTTTGTACTTTTAGAGTTAAGGGTTAATATAAAAGTACGTTGCCATTAGATAATGCCTTGAATAAGCAAGGGGGAAGTCTTAAATAGAGCAGTGAAATAAAGAAGCAAAGGTTTGGCTTAAAGACTGACCTGTGATGAAACATGCACTCACCGCTATTTACCTAAATCTGTACAATAAGTAAAATAATGCGTTGCGTCAAATGGAAACGGTTCAAATTGGCCAAAAAAACAACAATAGGTCAGAAAGGTTTTGGGCGGTGTTTTTTGGATTTATCTTAGCTATATTATTGATCGACTATTTTGAAAAAATAATAAGAATAACAAGTGAATATAACAATACATCATTTTGGACGGTAGGAATAATACACAAATTATGCTTCGAATTGTTTTCCCACTCAACGTATTCTCCAGATATGGTCCTCACTGACTATTATCTTTTTTCCAATGGTTTCCAGAAGTTGTAATCAATAAAAATTTTATATTATTATATAAAATATTGTATAAACTTTTGTGGTTTCATGAAACCTTCTTAAGTTTCAGGGTTTTAAATAATATTTTTATCTTTCAAGAGTCCTTATCTCAGTCCACTTTGTGTCCCTTATTTTTATTCTTGTCCCAATCTTTGTTCTTAAAAAATAAAACGAATTGACCATTTCAGCCCTTGAAAGGATCTTTGTTGCGCGTCTTATCCTTATCCTTATCCTTATCCTTATCCTTAAAAAATAAAACGAATTGACCATTTCAGCCCTTGAAAGGATCTTTGTTGCGCGTCTTATCCTTATCCTTATCCTTATCCTTATTTCTATCCTTATCCTTATCCCTATCCTTATCTTTATCCTTATCCCTATCCTTGTCCTTATCCTTATCCTTATCCTTATCCTTATTGTTATCCTTATCCGTATCCGTATCCGTATCCGTATCCGTATCCGTATCCGTATCCGTATCCGTATCCGTATCCGTATCCGTATCCATATCCGTATCCGTATCCTTATCCTTATCCTTGTCCTTGTCCTTGTCCTTGTCCTTATCCTTATCCTTATCCTCATCCTTATCCTTATCCTTATCCTTATCCTTATCCTTATCCTCATCCTTATCCTTATCCTTATCCTTATACTTATCCTTATCCTCATCCTTATCCTTATCCTTATCCTTATCCTTATCCTTATCCTTATCCTTATCCTTATCATTATCCTTATCCTTATCCTTATCCTTATCCTTATCCTTATCCTTATCCTTATCCTTATCATTATCCTTATCCTTATCCTTATCCTTATCCTTATCCTTATCCTTATCCTTATCCTTATCCTTATCCTTATCCTTATCCTTATCCTTATCCTTATCCTTATCCTTATCCTTATCCTTATCCTTATCCTTATCCTTATCCTTATCCTTATCCTTATCCTTATCCTTATCCTTATCCTTATCCTTATCCTTATCCTTATCCTTATCCTTATCCTTATCCTTATCCTTATCCTTATCCTTATCCTTATCCTTATCCTTATCCTTATCCTTATCCTTATCCTTAACCTTAACCTTATCCTCATCCTTATCCTTATCCTTATCCTTATCCTTATCCTTATCCTTATCCTTATCCTTATTCTTATCCTTATTCTTATCCTTATCCTTATCCTTATCCTTGTCCTTATCCTTATCCTTATCCTTATCCTTATCCTTATTCTTATCCTTATTCTTATCCTTATCCTTATCCTTATCCTTGTCCTTATCCTTATCCTTATCCTTATCCTTATCCTTATCCTTATGCTTATGCTTATCCTTATCCTTATCCTTATCCTTATCCTTATCCTTATCCTTATCCTTATCCTTGTCCTTATCCTTATCCTTATCCTTATCCTTATCCTTATCCTTATCCTTATCCTTATCCTTATCCTTATCCTTATCCTTATCCTTATCCTTATCCTTATCCTTATCCTTATCCTTATCCTTATCCTTATCCTTATCCTTATCCTTATCCTTATCCTTATCCTTATCCTTATCCTTATCCTTATCCTTATCCTTATCCTTATCCTTATCCTTATCCTTATCCTTATCCTTATCCTTATCCTTATCCTTATCCTTATCCTTATCCTTATCCTTATCCTTATCCTTATCCTTATCCTTATCCTTATCCTTATCCTTATCCTTATCCTTATCCTTATCCTTATCCTTATCCTTATCCTTATCCTTATCCTTATCCTTATCCTTATCCTTATCCTTATCCTTATCCTTATCCTTATCCTTATCCTTATCCTTATCCTTATCCTTATGCTTATCCTTGTCCTTATCCTTATCCTTATCCTTATCCTTATCCTTATCCTTATCCTTATCCTTATCCTTATCCTTATCCTTATCCTTATCCTTATCCTTATCCTTATCCTTATCCTTATCCTTATCCTTATCCTTATCCTTATCCTTATCCTTATTCTTATCCTTATCCTTATCCTTATCCTTATCCTTATCCTTATCCTTATCCTTATCCTTATCCTTATCCTTATCCTTATCCTTATCCTTATCCTTATCCTTATCCTTATCCTTATCCTTATCCTTATCCTTATCCTTATCCTTATCCTTATCCTTATCCTTATCCTTATCCTTATCCTTATCCTTATCCTTATCCTTATCCTTATCCTTATCCTTATCCTTATCCTTATCCTTATCCTTATCCTTATCCTTATCCTTATCCTTATGCTTATGCTTATCCTGATCCTTATCCTTTTCCTTATACTTATCCGTATCCTTATCCTTGTCTCAATACTTGTCGTAATGCCTAGCCCCAATACTTCCTTAGTATAAAGGACTAGGATCCTTTTCAAAATCCTTACCCGCATACTTATCCTTGTTTTAGTGCTACATATAGCCCTTGTTATAACCTTTGTCCAAATCCATATTTTTTTTACTGTCCCAATCCTTGTCGTATTCTTTGCCCTGATCCTTGTCCCAATTCTTGTCACTATTTTTTTTTCTAATTCTTGTCCGTATTCTTATTCTTGTTGTCTTAGTCCATCATGAAGTCCTTGTTCTAATACTTGTCCTTATTATGATCTTTGTCTCGATCTTTGACGTAATTTTTGCCTTTATCCTTGTCCAAATCCTTCCCCGTATTCTTATCCTTGCATTAGTCCTACATCTATTCAATGTTGAAATCTTGTGCTTATTGTTATCGTTGCCCCAATTTGTATTCTAATCTTTGTGCTATATCTTGTCCTTATCTTTGTCACTTTCCTTGCCGTAAACCTTGCCGCAATATTTATCAATTCTTATTCTGATCCTTGTCCCAATCCTTGCCATAATCTTTGTAATTATCCTTGTACCAATTCTTGTCCCAGTTCTTCTCACAATTATTGTCCCAATTCTTGTCCCAAATCTTGTCCCAATTCTTGTCCCAATTCTTGTCCTAATTCTTGCCCCAATCCTTGTTTAATACTTTTCCTAATACTTATCCCTATACGTGTCCTAATACTTGCCTTAATACTTGTCACAACATTCATCCTAACCCTTGTCCTAACTTTTTCCTTATCTCTGCTCCAAATCTAGTTTTTACCCCGGTCCCAACCTATGGGCTAATCGTTATCCTAATCCTCGTTCTAATTATTGCCATAATCCGCGACTTAGTTCTTGTCCCAACTCTTGTCGTTATCCTTTCGAAAACCATTATCCTAGTCGCAATGCTTTTATTTGTTTTAAGCCTTGTCCCAATCATTAGAAGTTTTTTCTTCTTACAAAAGCCAACTTGTATAATCTTAGTACGGTTTCTTTCTTGGTGTACTTTACTATCATAAGCTTTTGCAAAAATAAGGCTAGCTTTTACAAAAGCTCTTATTAAAACTAAATAAAAAGTTTGTAAATAATCCAAGCCTTGAATCTTTAGCCAAAGTAAAACTCAATTTTCAAAAGTTTGCCCCAAATAAAGTTGAAGAAGCTACACCAGCTGAATTAATAAACAAATCTTTATCGTGCTATAATAACTAGTGTAAATTAAAGAACTTCGACGAAAATTCGAAAAAAATAATGGCTCAACCATTCCACAACAGTAAGAAGCAGACCATTACAATTGCCTAGCTTTTTTATTAATGCTGTAAAGCTTCCGCTTTATGCTTGATGCTAATTGTGCTAATTGAAAAGTTCAACAAATAAAAACATCAAAGTTCAAAAGCTTTCAAAGCACATTCATTGATTAAGTTGTAAATATTTGTTCAAACTAATTAAACGATGCTTAAAAAAAATAAGCTTTGTGAACACAATACAAATATTTTTTTGCGTAAATGTTATTTAATTTGCTGCAAAGAGTTGAAATCACAAAGCTTACATACATATCTGTTCAGTGAAAAGCTTTAATTATTAATGACGAGCAGTGTTGTCACTTGAAAATCTTAAATAGTGGTAGATTGAGTCTAAACAAAGTGGTAGATTTAAAAAGTGGGTGGTAGATTTTTTTCTCCTTAAGAAAACCTTTCAAAATCCTTATTTGTATGTACACATATAATTAATTTTAAAAATCCAGTATTTTTAAAATTTTAAGTTTTATTGAAATAAAAATAGAAGAACATACATAGGCATTGCATTTTATATTATTGAATTTGCATTTTAAGTTATCAATCATTTTTAATGAAACGTTGACTAGTGAAAAATCAGCGACAACTAGCAACGTCGCTGAACAGTCAAAATTGGTTCTTGCCCAAAGAAATAAAATATAAGGAAATGGTGTTAGCCACACACACAGTGTACATGAACTGTGGTATGATTTCTGAATTGAGCGAGCTAGATAGAGCGTGTTTTTTGACATTTCTGAGATTACTTGAATATAATTGAAAGTTTGTGCAGTGAAATAATTAAATTAAAAGCGTTTTTCACTGCCGAAAACTATATAATTTTAAAATAAATATGACCAAAAATAATTATAACATGCGTTGTGTGGTTAGAATTTGCTAAAATGCAAATTAGAGCCAGTTGATTTCGCACCAATTTGCACTCACAATAGTGCACCCACATCTGTCAAAATGCTTCAGGGGCGCATCAGTTTTTCACAGCTGAATTCATTTTTGGGGCGCTTCTGTGTTTAGCATAGTTAATCAGATGTAATACATTTTATTCATTTCTTTTCAGATTTCCGCATATTCGGGACCTTAAACTGACTATTCGTCAAAAATTGTATAAAACTATACATTTCAAAATGTGTAAAAACAAAATTTTTCATTTATTTTTTCATGCGTTTTATATGAATATTAGTAAAAATCCCATCCTACGACAGGTTGTACCCAAAAATAATAAATACAAGATTATGCCATGTGCATGTCTGCCTACGTCATGATCGACACATTGTCAAAATCAGCTGTTTTGAAAAATAAATCGCAGAGAACAGAAAATCAGTGAGAAGAACAGAGAAAGAATTAAAAACATTATTCATAAACGTTATTAAACGAAAAATCACTATATTTTTATGAATACGGTCTATGAGTAAGAATTTTTATTAATAAGATATTGTTATGAATACGGCTGTAGGTCAAACTTTTACTAATAACGTATTACTCTAAACACCGGTTTTATATGTAATTCTAACAAGCACACTTTGAGCCTTTTTTTCGACGTAACTGAATACGGCCCTTTGTGAATGTTTATGTATTTGTGCCAACCAACACGAAAAAGAAAAATACCACACTTTTGTGCAATAACATCACTTCCTTATATCTTATTTCTTTGTTCTTGCCACTGAATATGTTTCTATCCTATTCTCGCACAATAGACAAGAATATTGTTGTCTTGCCCACCCGCCACTTGTTTTCAGATTTTAAAATTGGACAAAAAAATGAAGTGTCATACAGGCTTTTGAGAAAATATCACAAATAAAACAATAAACAGCAAAAACAATTCATGAAAAAGTATTAAAGCTAATTTTTTTATGAACTTTCAAACCTTTCACTCAACCCTTTGAAATACTGAAATAATGCACTGTTTGTCCTTATTTCACAAATATTTTTCCTTGTAATGCACTTGCATCTGTTACTTTCACTTCTGAACTAGCCGATGAGCAATCACAATGACACTATCCGAAAAAATGCATTCACAATGATAAAATTCAAATCCTAAACAAAGCTCAGTAAATATTAAGGTGGTAAATAAAATTTGTGATAAAAACTGAAAAAAATTTAATGACTGAAATAAAAAAGTGGTAGATTTTAGAAAATTGCAAATAGTGGGTGGTAAAAGTGGTAGAAATGAAAAATGTCGAAAAAAGTGGTAGATCTACCACAATTGTGGTAAAGTGACAACACTGATGACGAGACTGGAAAGAGCTTTTGTACATACGAGCAAGAAGGCAAAAGAACAAAAAATAACAAATTAAATTTAATAAATATTAGCAATGTGTTATTTTCTTGTCACTTTGTAGTGCAGTTGCATAATTCTTTGTGGATGTGTGAGCTTTAATGGCTATGTGTGTTTTTGTGTGTGTGTATGTATGTGTGTTTGTGTGCGTGTGTCAGTGACGTAGCAAAAAATTTGCATATTATTTTGTACAAAACCATACAAACGAAAGCATCTTCATATCTGTCGTTGATGAAGTGTTTGCCAGTGTGAGTGTGTATGTGTGAGTGTTGCTTTCACACACAGCTGCATTCTCTTTTGAGCCACACAAACAGAATATTCATTGCGTGCATGGGACTGTGTGCGTATTTGTTAATGTTTGCCGTTATTTAGTTGAGTGAATTTATTTTATTTGCTTGTTTTTATTGTTTTAATAAACTCTCATTTTTAAGCAAATGCTTAAAAGCTTTGTTTAAACAACCGGAACCAGCAGCGGAATCGCATGGCAACAGCTTTTATTTCCTGTAGCAAATTTGAAACTGTATCCGGAAGAATATCTATTCATATTCATGGCAAAGATAAAAGAACCGAACCTCCTCATATTTTATTAAAATTTTACACTTGCGCTAGATTTTCTTGGCAAATTTGAGGATTTTTATTTTTTTAAATGGAGCATGAAATGTCACTGTCAAGAGCAGTCAGTGCACGAACGTATCTGGCTACTGCCCCTTCTCAGTGTATCTTATTCTAGCTTCTGTCCCTCACGAGAGAATTAAAAGTTTTTTTTTGTTTTTTAATAATTTATGAACCTTTTTGGGCAGAAAATAACGTTTTCGACGCTCGCAAACTAAATCTTTTTTAAACCACTTTAAATTTGCTTTTTGAAAAAACAAAAACACATTAAAATCCTTCATTCACGTCACTTTGTAAGTGCTTCGTAAGCTTATAATTCATATGAAATGAAACTTCAAAAGTATTTCATACGAACATTGAGACATTGAGCAACATATTCGAAGTTTATCTTCAAAGACACATACATTGAAAATGGGTTCTTCAAACATCGTTTCTTTGAATTTGTGGCTTTTGAGATTTCCTGAATGTCTTCCTGAAAAAGCTGTCAACATGGTGGCGGTGCTTCGAACACAGCTCACAAATTCTTCTGTCACTATAAATTACTACTAAATGAGCTCTTGTTGTAGTTTTATCACAGGTATTTCTGTCATTTGAGCCCGTCGGTTGCTCTTCAATAGAAATCATCCGATTCGTTTTGACCGAGAATATATAGGTCTGCTTACTCTGCTCTTCTTCGCTAACCAATATTGGAACGAAACAGTGCCAATCATGAATGATTTGCTGGATCACCAACCACATTTATTGGCGGAAATCCAGGACCATCCAAAACCTCTGACAATATTTGGGCATTGCCACCCGATAGTACAACTCCAAGCCGACCAACGCTGGTCTGCTCGCGACATTGAACTACCACAGCCAGCACGATACTCCCCGAAGGGCCAGCCCTGCGATAGTCTCCCGAGAAAGAGGACTGTTTTGTTTGTAAATCAATCTTTATTAGATCTTATTTTTAGTACTTCTATTTGACAACTAACTCTTAAGCCTCAACTGGTGCTAAGTGCTAGCTTAGCTTAGTCTTGTCAGACCGGTTTTACTGGTATACATACTTAGACTAAGCTAACACTTAGTCACCAGTTGAGAGCCTTAATTATACCTTTGTAAGGCTAACTTTGACTTAAGTTCTAAATCTTAAACAAGGACTTACCTCGACATAGCACTCACACATATTGACACATATAACATTTCGCACTTGACTGTGAATGACACATAAGTGACCACCACTATTACACTAATTTCAACTCTGGTACTCCGAGATTATTAAAATAAACTTTTCACCTCTTCGTACCCAAATATGACACCTCAGATAACACCCAATCTTGCAATAAAACTGCCCAGCTTTATTTAAGACTATCCATAAGAAATGTAAATATGCCAGTGAAATTGAGATCGTGTGTCTGCCGAGTGAAGAACTATCTCCGTTCTAACAAATTTATTTAGAACTATTGCTATTCCCTCGTAGGCACAACGCTATCGTTGTTTAAAACAACGGTCCAACCTATTCCCGAAATTGGGCGATTAACTCCAGGATCTGGGTAGTCCCTTCTACATTTACAAAGGATAGGGCGAACAGGGTGCCTGCGACCATCCTCCTTTATCATAGCTTTGGACAGGTTGCTCGTGAGAACAGGCGGAGGAACTGAAGAAACCATCTTCATGTTAGCATTTCTTTCCTATAGTTTCATTAATTTTTGTTGACTTTTGAAGAGCTCCTTCCCTTTGCTCCGAACAAGCTGCTCGCTCAGGTCCTATAATGGCAGTAGCTGTTCTAGGTAGCAGCACCTTGAAGTTGCCACAGTTTCCTCAACGAGGATCAGACAATTACAAAGCTAACCTGACTCCTGAAGCGTTGGTTTACTCAACCATGGTGCTGTTCTCGTCTTAAGGTAAATACGAATTGTGGGTGTATCGTGGACACGCCCGTGGGTTTTGACGTGATACAGTTACTTTATCCTTGTGCTTATTCTTGTCTCTATCCTCTCCTTTATAGCAAGACTTGTCCTCATCCTTATCTTATTCTTATATTTGTCCTAATTAGGGCTTGCAATCGCGGGTTCTCGGGCTTTTTCCAGTCCCAACAGTCCCGGGATTATAAGGCCTAAAATCCTGACATTTTCGGGATCCATAATTTTCCATAAATTTTGATGGAAAAACCCGAAATCCCGAAATTGCTATTGAGTCCTGAAATTGCAAGCCCTAGCCCTAATAATTGCCCTATTGTTTGTCAAAACTCTTATTTTAGTCCATGTCCATCTTTGTCCTAAATCTTGTCCTTAGTGATAAGTCCCAAGCCTTGTTCTGCTCCTTGTCCTATTTCTTGTTCTTATCCTTTTTCTAATTTTGTACTTAATATTATTCTCCGTGCGCCTTAATCCTTATCCTAATCCTAGTCCCAATCCTCGTCAAGGTCTACGTCCATTTCCAATCCTCGTCAAGGTCTAGTTCTTTGCCAAATTTCTGTCTGAATTGTTGTCCTAATCTATGCCCTTATCTTTGTCTAAAAATTGGTTCTATTGCTTATGTATTCGTGATCTTAGACTTGAATCTAATTTTTGCCCTGATCTTTTTATATTATTATTGTCGTAGTTTTTCTTCAAATCCTTCTCCTGATACATGTCCTTTTGATAATAACTGAATTAATTTTTATTTATTTCTTATTTTGTTTTTATTAAGGTTACTTCTTTAAGTGGTTCCATGAGAGGCCTCATGATATCTTTATTTTTATTATTTACTTTTATCATGTGACCGAAAACCTCAGCTTCACTGTCATTTCATAAAATTCATAAATCGTAGCGCCAATAGTCACAGAGTTATAATTCCAAGCGACGTTTTTTAATTGTTGTTGCATTCATGTGTTGTCACTATAGCACCATAGTGTAGCGGTTCCATAAGTTTTTTTTTCTTTTCTGTTTTCGTTGTGAGGTCGAGGAACCATTTTTTTCTATCTAAAGACAAAATTTTTCGTGGCACATCTACTTAAATAAAAAAAAATAAATAAATAACTGGCCATTTCAGCCCTTGAAAGGACTTTGACCTAGCTTCTTAGGATCAATTGTGTTGTGCGTGTTATTAAGTTTGTACACAATTGACCGAAAAATGGACCTACAGGCTTAACGCCGACTCCGAACGGCGATGAACGAAATGTTCTTATTCTCAAGAATCTTTACATGGCATTTTGATTGCTCTCTGAGGTTTGCCATTGTCTGCAGAGAGGTGGCGTCCGTACAGAAAAATTATTTTAATTCAAATAATTTTCTGTCGCTGCTGGGGTTCGAACCTGGGTCTCCAGGTTCGTTGACATAGCGGCCACGCACTTTAACCAACTACGCCACGGACGGCACATCTACTTAGCGAGTAATAATTCCATGCAAAAATGTTGCATTTCTTTTGCATAAGTTGTTACTTCCGCGATAGCACTCTTAACTACTCTTTGGGACATACGATATTAAGGGGCATATAGGTTACAAATTTTTAAAAAAATTTTTTTCGGGAATTTTTTTCATAGAAGGAAAAAAGATATCGTTCTCAAATTTTGCCAATTTATTTATTAACATTTAAAAAATACAAAAAATTTTTGGCATTTTAAAAAAAAAAAAAGCTAATAACGTCAAAAATCGCTTCAAAATTCTGAAAGAAAATTGTTTGTATTCTTTAAATGTATGTAAGTAAATATATGTGTAATATTTGAAGACGATATCTTTTTTCCTTCAATGAAATAAAGTTCCCGAAAAAATTTTTTTTTAAAATTTGCAACCTATATGCCCCCTTAAGAGATTTAAAGAATGTATGAAGTTTACAAAGAATGATCTAAGAATCATCGCATGACTGCTAACAGGTCATTGCAGCTTGATCCATCACCTTAAAAAACTGGGAATTCTTTGTGATGACGCATGTAGTTTTTTGCATGGAGGACGAAGGACAAGTGTCTTACGACAAAAATATCTGGGTTACCACATAATACCAGATAACTCATGAAAATTAAGAGATACAGGACATATACCAGCACTTATCTCAGAGATTGGACTAAAAGAGATTTTTAAGGTCGCAGTGCAAATACCAACAATAATAATATTAATACCTCCGTGACATAACGACGTCATATTTATTGTTTTTTTTTTTTTTTTGTTGTCGTACGGCCAGGCAGCAAACTTTCATTTCTGTTTTTTAACATTTACTGTGGCGTATCTACTCACCGAGTAAAAATTTCAAGCAATGTCGTTGCATAATTTATGCATTTTTTATCTTGTAGCAGCTCTCTCCGCGGCTTTATGACGTCATGCATTTATTTTATAATACGTATAATACTTCTTCCCGTAGCGCATATACAAATCACTTCATAATTCTATGTTGCAAATTTGCAGTTTCGTTGCTTACGTAGCTCCCTCCACGTCTCGATAACGTCTTATGCCATGCCTACACTTAAAGTTTAGTTTGAGTTCAATCATAGCTTCACACAGAGATGCGTCGGCAGAATTGTGTTTAGTGTGACATTTCTTTGTTTATTTTTGTGTTCTTATATTTTTTTGGGCACATCCAACACCGTGACATTAATTCCACTTAAGGACAAGACTGCAGCCATCTCTCTGTACACATGCGAGTACATTCCTTGTGCTAAGCAAATCGGAATTTTTATCGGCCCATACTGATATAAAGACCTCATCTTCTACACTTGTCCAAGTTTTTTTCTTCGCTTTTTTGTTAATTTTTTGCAAATAGTAACTTGTACAATTTTAGAACAGCTGTTTTTTGACATCTCTCACCACAAAATTGTTCAACGTACGTTGCCATCTAAAAAGTTGCAGCTGTACATACCTTTTTATATGATGATATACCCGGTTTTATTCGGGCGAAAAATGTAAAATTTTGATATATGTTTGATGATTTTTTTTTGTTTATTTTTATTCATTTCGTATTTTTGTAATTTACTTTGCATAAAAAGTAATGGTGTCGTGAAAGACGCATGACAATTTCTCAATTCGTTTCTGATTTATACTCTCAAATACCCCTTTAAACACTGCCACAGCAACAACAGCGCCACCTACCGGGTCAAACTTAAATCATCTACAGACCCAGCCGCATACACACACCAAAGTTCATGTAAATCGGTTCAGCTGTTTAGGAGGAGTTTAGTGACAAAGCTATGTATGGATGAATTTTATGTATAAAGATTAGCATACTTTTAGGCATTTCTCAAATTGAGTTTTGATAAACACAGAAGAAAAGTCGCCCAGTACATCCTGCAAAATTGTAATGGGGCACTCAAAGTTTATTTTGCGTTCAATGGAAAAACTCAACTTTGTACTGGAAACTCAAACTTAACTCTGTGTAGACATGATTATTAAATTATTAGTTTTTTTCAACTTTTTTGGAAACCTACCCAACCATTTGTATCGATAGTAATGCAAGATAGCAAACGAAGTGCACCTAGTGGAGACCCTTTGGTAACTCAGTGCAAGATATAAGGCCCTAAGTTCGTCTTAAAAGTCAGTCTTAAGAAAAGTTCATGAGGCTGCCATTCTCCCCCTGGTTTGCGACAGAGCTTTTATTTAAGGTCTATGTCTTAGCCAACTACTGAAGAGAATTCTAGTCGCGCTATACACGATATTGCTCTCAATATCCTCCCACCCGCTCGGTTCCTGGCCAAGTACAATTTAGCATACTTTCCGAACGATAGTATATCCGGATATATCATTCATCTTACAGAAGGTTAAAGAATAAACTATAAAGATAAGATTAGTCAAAGGTTAATTTTAGCATTCTAGCATTCTTGTAGCATTCTAACGACAACAGTAAGGGTTCTTCGCCCAAAAAATTTTAAATTTGGTAAAATGTTATATAAAAGAAAAAAAAAAATTGTTTTTGCATTTTTTGGCGATCATCTAAAGCAGTGGGACCCAAGATATTTTAAGCGTGGGCCAATGCTTAAAAAAACACAAAATTTTCCTCATCGTTGCGTTTGGCAAAAAATTGAACAAAAAAAAAAAAACAATTACAATGCAATAAAATCACATGTCATGAAAAATAGGTCCGACACACAAGTAACGGGACAATCAGCTTCAACATCGACATCAACGAGTGTGGGTTTTTTTATTTTGGCTTTGCATGCATTTGTTTTTGTAAAGTTCGTTGGAAAATGTAGTGAACACTGAACGAGTGCGGTTTGTGTTGTTGTTTTTTGCAGGGTCATCGCAAAGACAAAATTAATACAGAAAAAATTTGTATGAAGGGCCACGCGGGCCATACGGGCCACTACGTGGGCATGTTTGATCTTAAGTTACCGCATTGTGTTATATTTTTACCTGAGCTCTCAATCATAAAGAATGCAACCAAATTCAGTTTAGAAAACAACAACAAAAACTAGATGGTTCGAACCATGCTTTGGCAAAATTCTGTTTGTTCTGCTAAAGTACTTTGATGAGCTTTGATGAGCTTTGATGAGCTTTGATGAGTTCTGATGAACTTCTTCAATAAAGTGCTTGTTTTACTGATTGATTTATTCAATTATTTTTATTTTATTTATTCCGTTTTTTTTTCTCTTATTTCTTTGACCCTAAAGCATTTTATATTTCAAGTTTAATATTCGCCGAACTCTACCTCAGCCATTTTCTCAATTTTCTGCTTCGTTGGCCGTTATAATAATATTAAAATATTTTCATGTGTGTGTGTGTGTATGTGTGACAAAAATAAGAAATGTCCTTATGTCGAATTTCCAAACATCAATCTGTATTTTTGGAATTCCTTTTAATTCTTTGAGCTATTTTTGTATGAGAAGAAAATAAAAACAACCCAGTACCTTTCAATTGCAGACAAAGGAGTAAAAACCCAAAAATATCCTAGAAGTCGTCCCAGATTCGTCCAATTGCCAATCGACACACATAAAACCCACACAGTCACATACAGACCGACGCCATTCAAAGTCAAACGATATGTTGCATAGGAACAATAGTATTTTGTTGTTGTTGTAGTTGTTGTTGTCATTCCCAATTGCATTTCGTTGCAGTTGTTGCTGTTGTTGTCACGGTTGATGTTGCTGCTGTTGCTATCGTTAGATAACAACAATTGTTTAAGCCTAGCGCTTAAATCAGGTCAACATATTGTGTACAAAACTTGTTGTTATTCCTCAGTTGTTGTTGTTGTCCTTCTTCGTCCTCTTTGTGGTAGGTAGGAAGGCTTCACAAACTTGTTCTTGTACCCAATAAGTTTATTTTCTATTAACTCTCTTAGAATGAAGTAATCAAACTGGTAGTTTTTATGTGGTTTTTGACTTTGCTTACATACTGTCGACCTCAGGATATCCTAGGATAATAGGAACAACAATTATTTTAATTCTTTATACTTACATACATTTATTCAGCTTCTTATGTCAAATGAGACAGGAAGGTTGAATGACAAATTCATTAAATAAATGAATAAAACGAAAAACCGTAAATGAATTAAATGAAAATTAAAGACATGGAATGATAATGAAAGACTGTTAATGAAACTGAATAACAATGTATATAAATGAATGAAAATGAATGAGAAGTAATGATAATTAATGACAGTTCATCGCCAGAAATTATAAATCATTGTTATGAATGACATTGATTAACAATTAGTGAAAAGTAATGAAATGAAATGACAACGACTGTCGATGAATGGCAATGCAAGATAATTCATTAACACGAAAATCATTGTCATGAATGACAGTGAATAACAAAAAATTAAAACTAACGACATTTTATGACAACTAATGACAACGAATGACAGTGCATGGCAATTAATGACAGTTCATTACTATGAATGATTATTCGTTGTCGTGAATAACAATTATGAAAATTAATGACAATAACAATTAATAAATGATAATGCATGACAATGAATAAAAATTAATATCCATGATTGACAATGAAAAAAAATTAACAACAATAAAGAAGAAGAATGGCAATTTAATATCATGAGTAATTAATCATTGTCATGAATGGCATAATTTTATGACAACTAATGACATCGAATGACAATGCATGACAATGAATGACAATTAATTAAAATCCATTATTGAAAAAATTAATATCCATGATTGACAATGAAAGAAAATTAACAACGATAAAGAAGAAGAATGCCAATTTAATATCATGAATAATTAATCATTGTCATGAATGACATAATTTTATGACAACTAATGACATCGAATGACAATGCATGACAATGAATGACAATTAATAGCAATTAATAAATGATAACGTACGACAATGAACAAAAAATAATATTTATAAATGACAATGATGGAAAATGAATAACAATAAAGAATAAGAATAAATCATTGTCATGAATAATTAATCGTTGTCATGAAAGACAATTTAATAAAATTGAATGACATTGAATGGCAATTTATGAAAATGGATGACAACGAATGATAATGAAAGACAATGTTTGAAAATGGCTTATGATAAATAACAATGAATGACAATAAGTGATAAAAAATGACAATAATTCAACATGAATGACAATGAATAGGCAATAAATGTCAGTGAATCACCATAAATGACTACAAATAAAAATAAATGGCACAAAACGATAATGAATGATAACGAATCATAAAATTTTATAATATATGACAATGCATGACAATAAATGACAATTCATTGTTATGAATGAGAATTTATTTAAATTAATCATATTTTTAATGCAGAATGCATTTTTACAATAACCATGACAATGAATGGCAATTTATAACATTCTAAGAATATAAATGATAATGCCATAGAATGAAAATGACTATGAATTATGATGAATTACAATGGATGATAATCAATGACAATGCGTGACAACGAATGACAGTGCATGATGATGAATCAAGTTTCATTATTATGAATTTTAAATCATTGTCATTAATGACAATTAATAATAATCAATGATAACTAATAACAATGTGTGACAATGTATGAATTATGACAATAAAGAGCAATGAATGCAAATTTATAACGCCTGTCAATTCATTGTTGTGAATGACAATTAATAAAAATGAATTATTATCCACTTGTCATACATTGGCAATAAAAATTAATGACAATGAATGTTAATGAATGACAATGAATGTTAATGAATGACAATAAATGTAAATGAACGACAATAAATATTAATGAATGACAATAAATGTTAATGAATGACAGTCAATGCTCATGAATGATAATGAGTGTAAATGAATGACAATGAACGGTAATGAATGACAATGAATGTCAATGAATGATATTGAATTGTTATAACAGTGAATGTTAATGAAAGACAATCAATGTTCAATGACAGTGAATGTGGGTAAAAAAGACAATGAATGACAATGAATGTTAATAAATGACAATGAAATATCAATTAATGGTAATAAATGACAATACATGACAATGCATGACAATGAATCATTTGATCAGATTTCGCGACAGCACAGGATGCATTCATTTGATCAATGAATCACATTTCATTATTATGAATTTAAAATCATATTTGGGTATCAATGATTTTTAATTACAATGAATGACAATGTATGACTAATGACAATTAAGAGCAATGAATGCAAATTCATAACGTCTACCAATTCATTGTCATGAATGACAATTAATAGCAATGAATTATAATGTACATGTCATACATTAACATTGACGATGAATGAAAATTAATGACAATTAATGTTGATTAATAAATATGAATGTTAATGAATGACAATTAGTATTAATGAAAGACAACGGATGACAACGAATTATTATGAACGACTTTGAAATATCAATGAATGATAATGAACAACAATGAATGAATATGACCGACAATGAAGAACAATGAATGCCTTTGCACACCAATGAATGCAAATGTCTGAATATGAATGAACATTAATAACAATCATTGATAATGACAATGTATGACAGTCAAGTACAAAGAATAACAATGAATAAAAATTAATTGTATTTAATGAAAATAAACAGCAATAAACAATTTTGGCAACGACTATGAATGAAAATGAATGAACGGTAATGAGTAAAATTAATGGAAACTCATAAAAAACCTTATTAGCAAAATTTAAATGCAATGACGCCTTTTTCCCATATTATAAATTATCCAAACAATAATAAATTGTTATCTCAGCCAATGAGAAACATATTTTGAAACAAATCATTTCAAGCCACTTGAAATCATTATAAGTTTCGGAGAAAATATAAAAATGCCACAATATAATGAATTTAATTACTTTCAAGAAACCCCCAAAAGAAACAATTACATTTCTGAAGTTCGTATCCTTTTTTTATTTTCGTTTGCCAATGCTCTTATATATCTCTTATTTCTTATTAAAAATATTCTGAACTGTGTAAAGATTAATTTGCAACAACATATCTACACTCCTCAAGTTCGTGTTGCAAGGATAAGCTCTTCAAATGGTAGTGAAAGTTTTGACAATTCATTTATTTTCTTAATTTCAGACAATTCATGTCTTGACAAACTTTCACTAAAACTAAAAAACTTGTATGTTTTTCCATTATTGTGAGTTTTTTTCGTTTTTTTTTGTCATATTCTTGGCATGAATCTTTCTTTCAGATATCCTTGAAATTTGCCTTTTTTTTGTAACTGTTCGTTTTCCGCGTTTCTTGCCTCCGTTGAGCTGCTTTCTTGTTTGTACCATCTCCGTGATCCTTTATGTAATTCTTACTCTTTCATGCTTATCATGTGCTGCTCTTTGGGTATTACGGCACTTCAGTGTTGCATTTTCCCCACAAAGATTCTATGTTGTATTTCGTTGCCTTCAAGTGCGCGCATTCTAATCACGTTTCTTATTGCAACTGAAACTGCATCAATGTCACGTGATATGAAGAGGATTAGAATGTCTCAGAGGATTCGTTGGTTTTTTTTCTCCTATCCTGTTTGCATATGTTTTCTTTTGTGCATGTGCCAAGAAAATAGTTAATAAAACATCCATCCATGTTTGGCATAGGTTGCAGCTATAAAATTAGAATAAAAAGGAAAAAAAAAATCAGCAGCATATCACGTGATCAGAAGTGAAATTTTTTTTATTTAAAAAGAAATACAAGGTCAGTACAATATGTGCCACTAGGGCATTGTTTATCAGAGTTTACATCGTTGAACATATTTTATTTGAGAATATTTTTTCAGGTCTCGTTTGATTTTGCTTCAATTGCTTGAATTGCTTTTAATTTGTTTTAGATTTTTTAATTTTTTTAATTTTAAAAGTTTTTTTTTATGAATTTACTTTATTAATTGTTCTTGAATTTTATTCACTATCATTTCTTATTCACTATCATTTCTCATTCATTGTAATTCCTTCTCTTTTGTTGACATTGATTGTCATTCATTGTCATTAATTGTCATATATATCATTCATTGCCGTTAATAATTATTTATAATTATTTAATAATTGTTATTCCTTGTAATTGTTTTCATTTATTGTCTTTACTTACCATTGTTTTCGTTTATTTTCTCGTCATTCACTGTCATTCATTTTCGCTAACTGTCATTCACTGGCGTCCAATGTCGTTAATGATTTGTTATTGCCATTCATTGGCATAAATTGTCATAAATTGTCATTCATTGTCATTTATTTCAATATTGTTATTCATTTGCATTCAGCGTCATTGATTGTTATTCATTGACATTCATAGCCATTCATTTCATATTTTGTTGTTCATTATCATTCATAGTTATTCATTGCCTTTAATTTTCAGGCATTTTATTCAGTGTTATGCATAGCCATTCATTGTTAATAATTTTCATTCATTGCCATTACTTCCCATTAATTTTGCACAGTTTCATTAATTGTCATACATTGTCATTCAATAACAATAACAATAACAATGAAGCAATGAAACAATGAAAAAAATGAAAAAAAATCAATAAAAATTTATGGACTTTATGAATAAATATCAATAACAATGAATGGACAATGAATGGACAATGTATGACAATGAATGACAATCAATGACAATCAATGACAAACAATGACACTGAGTGACAAACTATACAATGAATACAATCAGTAACACTGAACATCAATTGATGACAATGAATAGCAATGAATGGACAATGTATGACAATGAATGACAATCAATGAAAATGAATGATACATAACGACAATGAAGGCATTCGATAACAATGACAATAAATGGCAGTTTCGTTCATTGTCATTTATTGTTTTTGATTATATTTATTGTCCAAAATTGTCATTTTATTCGTGTAAAATTAAAAATCAGAATTTTTAATTTTTGGTGATTTGTATTGTTGTCCAATGTTTCCGTTAAAGTTCTTCGGTTGAAATAATTGGACAACAATAAAAATCAACAAAATTTTAAAATTCGGTTTTTAATTTTTCACGGCCAAAGCCTAAAAACAAATTTAAAAAGACAATGAATAGCTATCAATGACAATTTATGAAAATAAATACAATCAAAAACAATAAATGACAATGAACGAAACCACCATTAATTGGCATTTATTGTTGTCATTCATTGTTATTCACTGTCATTCATTGCCGTTCATTGTTATCGATTGTATTTGTTGTCATTATTTGTTATTGTTTGTCATTCATTGACATGCATTGTCATACATTCTTCATTCATTGTTATTGATTTTCAATCATTGACATTACTTTAAATTCATTTCGTACAGTTTTGTTATTTGTCATACATTGCAATAACAATAAAAATGTAACAATGAATGAAAATCAAAAACCATGAATAGACAATTAATGGCAATGTATGACAATCAATAGCTACAAATAAAATTGAACGAAACTGCCATTAATTGCCATTTATTGTCCTTCATTGTTATTCATTGTCATTCATTGCCATTCATTGTTATTGACTGTATTCATTGTCATTATTTGTCATTCATTGTTATTCATTATCATTGTTTGTCATTCATTGTCATACATTGTCATACATTCTCATACAATGTCATACATTGTCTATTCATTGTTATTGATTTTCATTCATTGCTCTTACTTTCCATTACTTTCCATTCATTTCGTACAGTTTTGTTATTTGTCCTACATTGCAATAACAATAACAATAACAAAACAATTAATGAATATAAAAGACCATGAATAGACAATTAACATCAATAAATGACAATCAATAGCTATAAATGACAATGAACGAAAATGTCATTCATTGCCATTTATTGTCATTAATTGTTATTCATTGTCATCCATTGCCGTTCATTGTTATTGATTATCATTCATTTTCATTTACAGCAATTGATTGTCTTTCATTGCCATTAATTGTCCATTCATTTTTATAGATTTTCATTGACATTCAATTGTCATTCATTTTACACATTGTCTATCGTTGTCATTCATTGTAATTCGTTGTCATTCATTGTAATTCATTCATTACCATCCATTGTCGTCTATTGTCATTCAGTGTCATAAATGATCATATTTTGCCATTAATTGACATTTGTTGTTATACAATTTATTGTCATTGATTGCTATTCATTGTCATTCGTTGGTATTCATTGCCATTCACTGGCATTCATTGTTTTTTACTCATAATCATTTTGGCAATCATGGACATTCATCGTCCTTTCTTGCATGAATTAACATTCACTTAATTCCTTTTAATTAAAAACTATTGCAATTGTCCTAGAGAAACTGATAAATTCACTCATACTCTCACAAAGTCAACTGCGCTACTCTGAGAAATTTGTATGCACCAAAGTTTTTTATTAATTTATATATTCTCTCTTGAGTAGAAAACTTTACACGCCGCGCTGGAGTAATAAATACTTGTCTTTTAAACTGGAAATTAATAAAAATAGTTTTACATCCTGCAATTATTTCTAAACTGTTTTGTTTTACTAAGAAAGCAACTGCACTAATCTTCCTCCTTCATATTCTGTCTCTCTTTGCAACGTTTCAGTTTTACACAAGATGCACATCATTTAGTGCAAATTGCTGTAGATACTTGTCAGCAACTATTGCAAATAGGAAAAAAAGAGGAAAAGTAGAATAACTGCAGAAAAACTTAACAACATAAGAAGCAACATATTTCTTCGTGAGCTTAATTTGCATAAAGTTTTGCTAAAAGTTTTATGCTCTCTTAACTCAATATTTGCTGTGATGAATGAAGCTCATTTTACATCAGAAAGTTACAGTTAAGCTTATTAATTTCAACAACTATTAAAGTTGACACTTATGTTGCTTTACTTGTGACAGATACTCGGGTGACATAGGCTAAGAGCGGGCTTTGAGTTAAGATAGTTTATTAAAAAAGTTTTGAAACCACGCTGTGTCAGTATTTTAAGTTTTAAAGAGTAGTTTTTTCTTAAAAATTGTAAACCCTCATATCTTGCTCTTTAACATTTCTTGAAATGAATATTAAATTTTTAAATAAAATTAAATATTTATATTAAAAAAAAGATCTTAAACGCTTTTTGTAACTAACTAATATTTTCCCAATTCCAACCATTCTCTTAAACAAAATTGAACGAAAAAAACTCATTCCTTATTCATAACTTTATATTCATGGTTTTTCTTTTCTTTTTCTTGCAGGTAAGTTTGACGTTGATTGACAACTAAAATCGAGGAGTTACAGTAAGTAAACAGAAGCAGGCACGTGTAGAACTTATTTCGAGAAAAGTTTAGACTGCGCAACAAGGCAGTGTGACATATGCTAACGACGCTCTGTCGTTACTCTACACTTGAGAAAATTTATTATTTATTTAAGTATAAATTTTTAGCTAATCGATGTAAGGGTACTCATATGTACTCACAATTTATTGATTTTTTTTTTTGATGAAGTGATTTATTCAAAATAATGAATTATATGAAGATATACTTGGAGATATATTTAAAAACTTAAATTAATTTTCAAAAATATTGAAAATTCCATAATTTTCCTCTGAGCCGTAACAAAAAAAAAAAAAAAAAAAATCTTTCAGTTACTTACCTTGCACTTGTGAAAAAGAAATGTGTGGTCAGTTGTAACTAAAAATTATCTTGGCAATGCCTTGGATTACGGGAAACACAAGACACCTCAAATAGAAGGCAAATCAATAAGGATTCAGGCGAAAAGTTATGTAAACAAAAAGATTTCTTCATTTGTCAAAGCAGTTTATTGGTTACCTTTGTAATACTCCAGTATGATTTTACAGAATACCGAGTCCCAATGGCTTGTTCCCTAGATATAGGCTACGGAACAACATAATGGGCCAAAAACTTATAACTGTATCTAGTTTGTGAATAAATTATAAAATTCAGAGCTTAATAATTTTAATCCGTTCGATTTATATATAATTTTATGGATCTCAAAAATCTGTATTAATAACAGCGAGATTATTTTAAAGTAAGCTTGCAACAAGTGGCGCAGTAAAAAACTCCCAATGAAGTAACTCCCAAATGAAAAAATTAAATAACTACCAATGAAATAACTCCCAAGAGAAATTAAATAATTACCAAATCAAAAAAAAAAACAAAAAAAAAAAATAAATAACTCCCAATGAAAATGAAATAACTCCCAAACCAAAATTGAAATAATTCCCAAGCTAAAAATGAAATAAATCCCAATGAAAAAACTCCCAATAAAATAACTCCCAATGAAATAACTCCCAATGAAATAACTCCCAATAAAATTAACGCCCAATTAACGAAATAACTCCCAAGAGAAATGAAACAACTCCCAAGAAAAATTAAATAACTCCCAAGTTAAATGAAATAGCTCCCAACCAAAAATTTTGGAACTTATTTCATTCTCAATTTTTTTGAGAGCTATTCATAAAAAAATGAAACAATCCCCAATAAAAACAAAATGAAACGAAATATTTCATAATGACATAAAGCTCAATGAAATAAGCCCCAAACAAATTTTATTTCGGGATTTTTTCATTTTGAGTTTTTTTGTTTGGGTTTTTCGGGATTATGATTTTGATTTTCTCATAATAAAATAAATCCCAAATTATGGGGTCGACTTGATCACAAGAGGGCACCAAAGTCAAAGTTAAGCAATAAACCCAACAAAAGCTCAAAATCCCAGAAAAATTCGATCTGAGAGCAATTCAACAAATCCGCAGTTGGATATGTTGTAACGCATCCCCCTTAAAAACGATGAAAAGTGTGATATAATAAAAAAATGTCAACAACTTCAGAACATTATTTTAAAAAAATTGAATTTTCGGCCCGTTTTTGAGCATACAAAAAAAAAAAAAAAACATGTACATGTAGTAAGCTTAAGAACTCCATGAATTTTAAGCTGATCGATTCGATCTATACTTTGTTTGATTTAAGATTTGTGTGGTTTTATTACCCAATTGGTCGCTTGGACATAACATCACATTCTTATGAATATTCCAAAAAATACGCAAAAATTAAAAACTATTTCCCAAAACCGATAAAATGGTTAATAAATTGTAAAAAATTACAGGTTGGAAGAAATATTTTCCCTGATAGTACGTACACCTGAAAGTTTTATTCACTTTTTCGACGCTAAATTAAAAACAAAATTAAAAAAAAGCCATTTTTTACTGCTTTTTCGCTTAAAATTCTTCCTTTCTTTATTTTTTTGAGTGACGGAAAATAAGTTATCTCTTCAAAATCTTAAGCAAGAAACGTATTAATCTCAAATATGAAAAGTGACGTCATCAAAATGGTAGAACCTTTATAACTTCCACAAAAATTAATGTATTGTCTTGCTATTTTGCGAACAAGATTTGAACTCAAATAAGCACTCGTAGTTTGAAATTTGACAAAATTTAATCGAAACTTCACCTGACTCTAATACGAAGCTACGTCATCACAGTAGTAAACCCTACATAAGTATCACAAAAATTAATGTATCGACTTGATATTTAATGGACAAGATTTGATCTCAAATACACACTCTTAGTTTGATATTCGGCAAAATTGGAATAAAATTTAATTTAACTCCCATACAAAGTGACGCCATCAAAATAGTAAAACCTACATAAATTTCACAAAAATAATTGTATTGGCTTGATATCTTACAGACAAGATTTTATCTCAAATACACCTGCTAAGTTTGGAATTTCGCAAAATTGAATTAAAACTGCACCTAACTTCCATACAAAGTGACGTCATTGAAATAGTAGAACTTTCATAAATTCCACAAAAATCAATGTATTGACTTGCTATTTTGCAAACAAGATTTGAACTAAAATAAGTACCCGTAATTTGAAATTTGGCAGAATTAAACTAAAACTTCACATAGTTCCCATACAAAGTGACGTCATCAAAATAGTAAAACCTTCATATATTTCACAAAATTTAATGTATTGACTTCATATCCTATAGACAAGATTTGAGCTCAATACGCTTACTAAATTTGGAATTTGGCAAAATTTAATCAAAACTTCATCTAACTTCCATACAAAGTGACGTCATCACAATGATAAAAACTTTTTAATTACGAAAATACATAGCTGTAAGGGGTTTCACATCGGTACAGTCAAAAATATTTCCTTTTTTTTATTAAGCTGATGTTTTAAGCATAATTTTTAAGTAAAATTGCAGAATTGTTCATCATCTAAATTGTAAAAGTTATGTATTTAAGCTTTAATGTTGAAGGTTATTGAAACATTGTAAGCTTTTTTAATTTTTTTAGTAACTTTGACCAGTTCCTAGAAGAGTCCTGGATAAAAATATTTTCCAACATTTACATTGGAAAATTTAGTTTACTTCTTAAACTAAATTTGACAACAAATTTAAATCTAGTATAACAATAAATTTCACAGAATTTGCTATAAAATAATTTATAGCACATGGGACACTAACGTCGTAGCAAAGTTATTCAAAGGAATTAAGAAACAAAAATACAAAAATGAACAGGAAAGTTAACCTTAAAAAAAACCATGGAATTATATTAAATCTTCTCAGAATATGGCGATGAAATGCTATAAAAGCTTCATCGACATACCATGAAGAAACACAAAAAAAAAAAAAAATAAAATAAGAGAGAAACATTTTAAGATTCAGTCATTTATGAAGTAATAAAGCGAGTTATTTATGTGATGATTTATTCATATTTTTATGGATTTTGGCTTTGGTTTTTTGTGTTTTCTTTTCTATTTTTTTTATGTAATTGCACAAGGAACAAGAGAAAAAAACCCAAAAATACTTAGGATTATTTGAAAGCTTTAAAAAACAACCTCTGAAGAGCCCCGCATCAGGCTGAAATCCATCACTAATAAATTGAAGTTTCTTCTGAGCTAAAGCTTGCCTTGAATTGTTGGTGTTATTGTTGTTTCTGTAGTTGTTTTTTGTTGTTCTTGCTGTTATTTCGTTGTTGTTGTTTCAGTGTTCAATATCAGTTATGGATGAGCTTTTTCAGATTTATCATTGGTGCTTAGAGAATATGCGTTGGTGCTGTGTGAATAACAACAATAACAACAACAGCAGCAACAACAACAACAATAAAAATCATGCATGAATGAAATTCCCTAACAGCGCGTGATAGACAAAAAAATCATGCAAACAACAGAAGTATAAAAAAAAACTAATAAAAAAGATGAAAACACAAAAAAAAAAATATTGAAAATAAAAAAATTGCAATTCATCATTTTGCGCTTCTTCTTGTTACGTTTTCCCTTTTTTTGTCATTGTGACGCAAGAGAAAATGAAGAATCGCACAAACTCAAGAGCAGCGTCGCACATTATGTCGAAACGGTTAAAGATGATTAAGGACTAGCAGAAAGTAGAGCAGAAATACAATAACAAAAAAATGAAAAACAAAATGACAACCATTTTGTTATCTTTAAATAGCTCACTGCTCGCTCACGTGTACCGCTCAGCTGCAGCGCGCTTCCAAGTTCAAATAACTCGAGTGGCAGCAGCCTTCGAAAGGAAACGGAAGTGGCTGCTGCCTGAGATGAGTATAGCACGCATTACTACTAATACATATGCATGGCCCCGTTATGTGCTGCACACAGCAGGGCGTAAAAGTGTATTAGTATGTCATGCTAGTTACCATAGAAGGAAGTTGAAGTTTTACCGGAAGTTGGTAGAGAGAGCTGATAAAAAGTAGCTTCCTTTTTGGCGTGTAGCTTGATTTGAATATAAAAAATTCATGTGCAGCTTGAAATAGCTGCATAAGAAGAAATTCCTGTTTGGCACACAAATGCAAGCTTCGAACAGTATTTCCTAATGCCACGCCCACAGCCATCTGCTGTACGTATTTACTTTGCGTTCGAAAAATTGCAATATTTTTTATATATTTTTTTTACACTCATGCCGTAACCGCGCCAATATGAAGATTTGCAATATTTATTTATTGTTTGTTGTAGTGGAATTCTTGTGAAAGAGTCAGAGCAAAAACAGAAAAAAACATGCATTTTATTGTGTTGCATACTTTTATGCGCGTTCTGACTAGTGCCACATAAAAGTGAAGTGCCATGAAGTGGCAGTGGCAGCGGCAGTCTTAACCCCCCCTTCCCCTCGCTTCTTCTCTCTCTTTCTCGCTCACTCTCTTTCTTTCCCCTTTTCTCCCTCTCTTTCTCTCTCCTTCTGTCTAAAGCTCGCAAAATTGCAATTCATAAATATTGTTTTTATTTATGTTTAAACGGCCTTTGTTTGTGTAATTTTTTATTTTTTTTTTTTTTTTACATATTTTGCTCTGTCATAAAAATATGACATTTCTGTGTTGTATTTATTATGCACAGCAAAAAAAAAAATTTGCATAGCTGAATGTTTGTATTTTATTATTATTGCGGCCAGTTTTTGGCATTTGTACAAATTCGTAATGTTGTTGAATGTATTTTTATTTTGAACTTTTATGGTTTATTTCATTAAATTTCGCGCTTCAAGATCCTTTAAGATTTCCATAATAATTTCACAGTTTGGAGTTTTATTGAAATAAATTGAGTTTAACTCGAAAATATTTTAAACTTCAAACTTCAAATAAATGAGGATCCAGAGCTACGTAAATCTTTATTAGCTTGTTTGTAAAGACAAATATTCGATGGATTTATAAGATTAAATATATTTCAATATTCGATTTTTGACAAAATTAATATCCTTGATAGTTGGAAAATCATGATACAAAAATAAATATCATTTCAAATAAATACTAAGATACTGAAAACCACACAAAAATCCTTCTTTGAACAAAAAAAAACCTGACACGTTCTAAACAATTCTTTTTTTTTAAGAAATTATCGACTGACATGTTATTCACATAAAATTAAAATTAGTTTATATTGAAAACAAATTTGAGCTTTAGGTCAATTATGTTGAAAACAAGACAACATGAAGACAATGAAGGCAACAACCAACAAAAACAACAATGGCTCTGTATAGAGCAAATTACTCAGCAGACTAGACAAACTGTTTCATTTGCCGCTACACCAACTCATCAGTAGTCTTGCATGACTTTTCACTGTGATCCACTCAAGCTACTAAGGTCCTACTTATACTGCCAAAATGCAGACAAAGTTACCCGGAACTTTATTTCGACAGAGAGAACGCTTTTACATTCGTAACTAAGTTCTTAACTTCTTATGATCCACCCTGTGTCAAGGTTAACCTTGATCGTGTCATACTTTTAGGCATAGCCTTAACTCATGTGTATCTTCGAAGTTGGTGTAGCGGCCAACGAAACAGTCTGTCTTGGTCTGCTGTGTGATTTGCTCTATACAGAGCCATTGTTGTTTTTGTTGGTTGTTGCCTTCGTTGTCTTCATGTTATCTTGTTGTCAACATACTTGGCCTACACTAAGGGAAATAACGCATATTAGCATTATTCACGCCTGAGTTTAAATTTTATTTAAATATTAACGTGGATTAATCCAATGTTTTCCTTACAACTCGTTTTTTTCCCGTATTTGAATTTTATTTATACCACACACATACACACATATTCCATACAAGCAAGCAGCAATAGCATCGCACACGTACACACATATTCCGACAAGCAGCAACAGCATCGCACTCTGTTCCTGCAGTTTATTTCTTGCAGTTGCAGGTTTCTTATAGTTCTCATTTAGTTAATGTTGCAAGCGTAATATGGCCTGAATATTTGGCCAATATGATTTGTGAGTGCGATGGTGAGTGCGATGCATGATGAAATCATGTAGGGTGGAGTGACAACTCGGTATTTTCTCAAGAATTCCTTGAACCGGTTGTCATTTACCTGCATAATTTGCTTCTTTTCTCTATCTTTTTATAGTTTATTCCAGTGGTGTTCACACCAGTGTTGCCAGAGAGATGAACTGAAATTTACCACTATTTGGGAAAAAATTCACCACTTTCGGAGAAAATTTACCTCTTCCCAAAATAAAAATGAAATAAAAAGTTTTTAAATGATGAACAACCGTTATAAATTTTTTGTTAGTATACATATATTTATCTCTCATCAACAAGCTAACCGTCAACTCTTGACGTATATAAACTATTTTGTTTCGCTATTTTTGAATTTAATTCACTTGTTGCTTTTACACCTTTTGCATTGGTTCTCTTTTGAACCCAAAAAGTTGACGATACAACACAAGCGTACCGTCAATTTTTTCCCCCTTCTCAGCCAATTCGCCGTAGTTAGCCAACAAACTCGAAAAATTGCTTTCAATTATTGACCAATGTAAAAGGGGTCTTTGTTCAACAACTAAAGATGGATAATTCAGATTTTTTTGTTACATAGGATGATTCACAAGAATATTAAACTACTTGGGAGAATGTTCAGTACTGTCAATAACTCGAAAAATTAACAAGTCTAAAAAAATTATTATTTCCGCAAAATTTACCACTTTTGGTCAAAAATTACCTTTTTTACCTCTACCCAAAAAATGAGTCAAAAATTACCTCAATTTGGTAAATTTACCTCAATCTGGCAACAGTGGTTCACACGCATACTACTTCAAATTTTCAACTTTTGTACTTGTGTTAGTAGCTCTCTCACTCTATGCACTGACAAAAATTATGTGCAGGTATTAAGCAAGAATTGTGTTTATTTATCATTGTCATCATCATTATCTTTATCAGTATCATTATCATTATTACCATCATTATCATTTTCACTATCATTATCATTATTATTATTATTATCTTGCAAGAACGCATTTTCATATGCCTCAAACATTTCGTACAGTGCAAAACACACAACCAAGCGGCACGAACCTTCTTGCTTGAAGTTTCAGCGCCAACTGATTGAGAGAACTTCGTGCATTCGATCGTGTACGTGTTTCGGTTCTCGAAAAAAGCTTTCGAGTCTCACCACGCGTGGTACTACGTAAACAGCACTGGTTTATACTATTTTTGACATTTGATGCCATAATAGGTCTGTTTCCGTACAAAGTTCAAGAAAAGTTCGAGTAAAGTTCAATATGTGAGAGTAATTAAATTATCTGTCAAAATGAGAGAATTTGCAAAAAAGTACGGAAATGACTTCTAGCGAGTTTCAAGCACAAAAACAGCTGATTGCCTATAAACGTAAGCAGCGCCAAATTTATTTACACCAATTTGACATTTTCTTGTTCTTCTTGATGCTTGTTCTTATCGTGCTCGAAGAAATTGTTCAAGCAAAGTTCAAGCAAAGTTCAAGCTAGTTTCTCTCGAGCTCGAAAAATGTGTAAAGAAACGCCTTCAAGCAACTTCAAGTAACTTGAAGTGCGTACGGAAACAGACCTAATATTGCGCCAACTGTCAAAAATAGTATAAATTAGAGAACGAAAAAAGAAAATAAAATATACTACCAAATGGCATTTGATGGACGCAGCTCGTGGGAAATATTCAAATAAATTGTTTTTCAATTTCAATGTTTTTATATCAATTTTCCTTAAATGCGATAGTCTTATTTTCAAATAGTAAATATTTGAAAGATATTTAAATATATTCGTGAATAATTTTAATATATTTTTTATTAATTCTGTTTAAATATTTTAATATTTTATTTAATCAAAAAAGTATTTCAATAAATTTTAAATATTTACGTAGTCGATTTAAGTAAATGCGTTATTGGTGCAAAAATGACTCGCTTTTTGGATAAATGAAAAAAGTTTTTGGATAAATTTAATATTTTTTTCCCTTATGTAAAGCTCAACTTTGTTTTCAATATAAATAATGAAAGGTCATATTCAAATTTAAGATTAAAAATACAATAATTATTAAGTTATTTTACTAAATTAACTTAATAATTATTTTTTATAAAAAAATAAAAAAAAATAAAATAAAAGAAAATAAAATAAAAGAATCTATTAAAAAGAAACAATCTGCACTATTAAATAAAAGGCTTAACACGTATCTTCGAGTTAGGTAAACTTAAGAACTACTAGACCGATTTCAATAATTTCTTCACTAATTCAAAACATCATTCTTAACTAAGGCTATTGCATACTTTATTTTTTAAAACCTAACCTTAAAAGTTATTAAAATTTAAGATTAAATACCTACCATCTAAAAAATTAATCAAAAATTGTTCATGCACGCTGCATTAAGCAATACAAAGCTTTTCTTTTATTTTTCATTGCTGCATTGTTGCTGTAGAAAACTCTTTTTGATTACGCTTTGCTTATAGGCATGATCCGAAAACTAATGAGGCAACATCAATGTAAATTTTTAAATAGACAGAATCTATTTCCATTTTAATGAAATTCCCTACAGTAAAATGTTTAAAATAAATAAAAATGTAAACATGGGCATATTTTAATAAATATAAATCTGTGTCGATCACGTAGTGTCCTTGCGAGGTAAGCGAGACTTCGTCTTTATACGAAAACACGAAAGAGTAAATGAGACAAATGCTGTTGCTGTTTTCGACTCAGACTCAGTGCTGCCAAACAGTAGCAGCGGTGCTGCCATCTCTTATGAAGTAGGTTAGGGACGGGCATATCTGACGCACATTCTGCGGCAGAGGGCGCCAGTGTGCGCCAACTCGGCTGCTGGATTAATTCGGGTGTGAATCGGAAAGGGCAACGGGAAACTGTGAGAGAACTAAGAGCTTTGCTTTATAGAAAGTTTGAGAGCGAGAGAATAGTCTTAAGAAAAGCAAGTGTTGCATATTGTGTGTGATGATTAAAAAGGGATTATTTTTATCTGACGTAGCTACAAAAATCCATGTTATTTGTTTACCAATCAGGTCATGGTATTCAGGTGCATTTATTAAATTGTTTTCCAAAAGAATTTTTATTTTTATTTTTGCCTTAAAAAAATAAAAGCCTAAAAAATACTTTTTTGTTAAAAATTTTAAAAGTGGAGAGATAACTAAAACTTTCTAGCTTTAAGAAAAAAATGCACACTCAAAAATGCATTATTTGCCGAAATGCATTAACTAGTAGTTATAAAATTACCTTTATTTGAAATCACTGAGCAAGCAACATTGGTTTTTGGTCGGTACTGAGAGCAATTAAGATTTTGGCAATGCAGACCAGCGTTGCCACTTAAGACATTTTATTTTACCAAATTTTTACTGAAATTGTTACTGCCCCAAATTTGTTTGCAACCTATGTACCAAGAAAGTTTACAAAAAAAAAACAATACATGCATTGTTACCTTCAGTTGTCACTTTATGAATTTAAAAAAAAAAATTATACAAGTTAGTTTGCAAAATGTAAAATCCAAGAATTTGTTTTTTAGGGTTGTTTTGAAGTGAATTAATTTTATGTCAGAGTTGCTAAAATTGTAGCAATTGAGCAAATAATATGTTGCTTACAATAATTTTTGTTGTGAGTTAATTCTTAATTGTTTGGAGTTCTGAAATTTTTCAATCCTACAATTAACTAATTGAATTAAAAATATATCAAGTTTGTATTTCGAAAAAAATAGTGGCAAGGTTTGTATGAGAGTCTGCTTTGCGAAAATCATAATGCGCTCAGTGATACTCTCTTATTCGCTTCTTCTTCGCTCAATTTTTCTATCTTTCACCCGACTCATGGCAACCCCCTCATCTAGCACACTTAGCACGCAGTCAGCAAGCTCTGTCGCATATTGTGCGCCTGTGTCGCACAGTTGGCGTACATTGTGCGCCTGTGCGTAATGTGCTCCATTTGCCCAACTCTAAAGTAGGTGATAAAAAGCTTTTATTAGCCGTGTTGCTAAGCTAACATTACTTACAAAGGTTGTAGATTTGATAAAACGTTCCAAGATCCTACATATCAAGATCCCCTTTTGTGCCTCTTTTTCGTGCCTCTGTGGGAAAAAAAATAAAACAAAAAAATAAATTAAATTAAAAAATAAGGACAATCATTAGTACAAGGATTTGTATACGAATTAGGATTAGAAAAAAGATGAGGGCAAGTATTTCGACAAAGAATTGAACCAGGCATAATATTAGATGAATACAAAGATTAGAGAATTGAATTGACAAGAATTAAGACAAGGAACAAGTGTTGGGACAAGAAGGTGTGCTATTATAAAAAAAAAATTTAATAAATGGCCATTTCAGCCCTTGAAAGGACTTTGACCTAGCTTCTTAGGATCAAATGTGTTGTGCGTGTTATTAAGTTTGTACACAATTGACCGAGAAATGGACCTACATGCTTAACGCCGACTCCGAACGGCGATGAGCGGAATGTTCTTATTCTCAAGAAGCTTTACATGGCATTTTGATTACTCTCTGAGGTTTGCCATTGTCTGCAGAGAGGTGGCGGCCGTACAGAAAAATTATTTTAATTCAAATAATTTTCTGTCGCTGCTGGGGTTCGAACCTGGGTCTCCAGGTTCGTTGACATAGCGGCCACGCACTTTAACCAACTACGCCACGGACGCCACTCATCATCTTTATTTCCAATCCTTAAAATTTACCGTTACGCCAGTAGTCACAGAGTTAAAATTCCATGCAACGTTTTTTCATGGTTGTAGTATTTTTACTGCATTATGTCGTTGCTACCCTGAAATCATCACGATAAGAATTTTTTTTGTATTTTAGTTGTAAGGCGTAATGTCACTTCTATGCTGTCGTAAAACAAGATTCACCGCAGCACGTCTCCTGAGTGAGTAATAATTCCATGCTACGATATTACATTTTTGTTACATAAACTGCTGTATTTACGACTTGGTGACGTCAAAAATGCTTTTTTTATTTTTGTCGTTAGGCCAAGTATAAATTCTTTATTTTTCTTTTTAAACATTTATCGTAGCTTATATACTCAGGGAGTAAAAATTCAATGCAACGCTACTGCAAGAATGTTGCATTTTCGATCTTTGAGCTGCTCTCTCTGTGTCCCCATGACGTCAGAAATTTTTTGTGTAATTTTGTTGTGAGGGCTTAGAGCAGACCTTTGTTGGTGTATCATATTTCTAATCCTGGCACTAATACTCGGCGAGTAATAATTCCATGTAACAAATTTTCAGTTGCGTTGCTTAAGCAGCTCCCATCGCGTCCCGATGACGTTATGAATTTTTGTTTTGTTTTTGTAATGAAGTCAACGAATCAACCTTTACGGTCGTACCATTCTTTAAGTCATAGCTCTTATACCCAACGAGTAACAATTCAATGCAATGCCGATGAATTTTGAAAAAATGCATTTTGCAACTTTTTTGGAAACCTGCGCGGTAAAACGTATCTTCGTCACGTCAAAAGTCTTTGTTTGATTTGATGTGTGGGGGAACTCGTATTGTAATGATTTAGCAGTCTGTTTTCCTTATTTCACGGAACACTTGTGGCAAATAAATGGTTGTGTAGAGTTCCGAATTGGCCGTTCTACGTGTCTCAAGTGGTACCGTGGCTATTCGAACAACTTTTGTTGGATTTAGTTCATCTTGAAAGACCCATACAGTCGACTGCTGTTTACTTTCAGGCTGATACGTATAGATCAATGATTTGTGCCCAGCAGGGAACTGCAATGATTATTCGATAGAAATCGGATACTCGAATCATACTCGAGTTACTTGTTGTTCTCTACCCTATCCGTACTCAATAAAATATGTACAATACTTATACTCATTCCACTCAATAGCATGTTTTCGAGTATAAGTACATACTTATTCAATGAGTGCGTCGACTTAGAGTCTTGAAAAGGCGCTATATCCTAGTATATTCGGGTATATTTTGAGTTTACTCTGATTATTGCATTTTCTCTGCCAACGTCTCTAAGCGACAATAAGTAAAAGCTAACGCTCGCATATTTTGTGTGAGTTTTTTTCTGCAAATGTGTTGTTGGTATTTTTTCGTTGGATATAAACAAAAAACAACACATAGCACTGCATAAACAAAAAGAAAAAACAGCAGAAGACAAACACGTGTTTTTCTGTTTCTAAGTGCTCAGGAAAAAAAAGCACAAAGCAAATACAAAAAAAACTCATGCATTCTCACTGCTGCGCTGTGCCTTATATCAGTGGCAGAATGACCCGATTGATTTGAGTATTTGCGTTGATCTTGAGTGTTTGAATAAGTAGAATAAGTATCAACAAGAAGACAACAACCATAAGTATTAATGAACCGAAAAACCCGAACTTTACCCGATCCGACTCGTGATTTAGGATACTCATATTCATTTAAGCCGCCGCATTGCAGCTTCGTAGAAGTGAGTGTGAGTCGGGTTGCGTGCGATATGGATTGAGTAGGTTTTTTTACTTATTTTTTTCGGATATACTTACCGTTGCAGATCACTGGTCCACAGCCATGATTTTCTAAACTTCTTTTGAAGCACCGCGATTGTATTTCTTGATCGACCAATCAACACGAGCTTTTTTTAAGTAAATGTCAAATTATGTGGAATCCAACGTGAACAAATCTTTTTCACAACTATGTGTTAATTTTACATGATTTTGTATGTTGGTGGAGGTATTAATCAGGGATGCCTCAATTTCATGGTACATCACATGATGTTAGTATTATCTGTTATTAGTATTATCTTTATTATCTGTTAAAGTATTATCTGTTCACGGACAGCTTTTCTGTTTTGTGGCACAACAACAGATATTGAACGCACTTCACGAAATTCATCAGTGAGCGAAGTACGGCCCCGCTTGAATTCTGTGTACCACCGTTATACAGAAGTTTTTCATGGTGCTTCATCACAAAAAGTAGAATTGAGTTCATCAATGCACTCTTGTTGAGAAAATTCACCTCGAGTGTTGTCAAATATAATGACACGAAAATGTTCACATGTTAATGTAATTTTTTTTTGCTGAAATACAATTTTAAAAGCACTCTAAAACATGCAATAAGCACACGTACACCAAAACGTTCTGAGTACGTAGAGGACAAAAAATTTCAAGCTTTTCAATGAAAACGTCAGTTCGACTGGAATGACATTAGCGTTGCCAGTTCCGCAAATATAACTTGTAGCCTATGTAAATATCAACACAAAAAAAATTTTGTTTGGAAAATTACTTTTTAAATTGTTTTGTTAACATACGGAGCAAAACGACGATATTACGTAAAAAAAAAAAAAATTGCAAACGAAATGGTATCCAAAAAGTTCACTTTAGTATCGGTTTCGAATAGTTTTGGTTCTGAATCAGCGCCTAAGGCTTGCTAGTTAACTTTTTGGGCTTTATTTAATTTTTTTTATATTTGGTTTTACTTGATTCGATTACACTGAACAACAAAATCAATTTTTTCCAAAATAACAAGGTTCCGACAATGGATTCTGGTAGAGGGGATAAAAAACAATACACGTGTATCGGCGTTTTGAAAGTTACGTATGAGTCTTATTTTAGGGGGCATTCAATTTTACCCCTTTTTCAATATTCTTATAGTGAATCGGCATAAGAAATCATGTTATCCTTACATTTTGGGTATAAAAAATATTTTGGGTTTATGTAAAATACTACGAGAAATATATTTGTGGAACATTTTAACCCCCTAAGTTATCAATTTATGGGTCTTTCTTGACCATTTTATGATAAACGGCAAAAAATACCTATAAAACAAGGATATAATGGGTTAAAATGTTTCACAAAAAAATTTGTCATTAAATTCTACTATAAGTCTCTCAATACATCAAAGCTGAAAATTCAACTTTAATGCCAGAAATAAGTCAATACTTAAAATGTGTTAAAGGGTTCATTTCGTACTTATTCAGAATTGATGATAAAATGTCGCACAAATGTTGGTTTTAGTTGGTTTTAGGTGGTTACTTTCTATGAAAAAAAGTGTTTTATTCATTTGGCCCATCATACTTAGCAATAGCAACGAACCTTATCGGATGCACTTTATCAGAATCACCCTTAATTTGGTTCTTAGTTACCAAATTCGTAGGATCTACCGTTGAAGTTGTCTGCTTGAAGTTGATGTCTATCGAGTCCTTTTAAAAAACAACCAGGGCATACGTTTGTGAAGCAACTTTGCTTCGAAATTCTTTCCTCTGCAATTCAGCGATTTTGTCAGGCAATAAAAATCTATTCCATTTTTGTGAGAAAAACTGTAGTTAGTGAGTTTTTCCGCTATATTGCCGAACTATGAAAAATAACTTAGTTCGTTCTGGTGACATTTGGCAAGCATGGCAATCATGACAATTTCAAAATAAATGTTTTATGCGCATACACACTCCCACCAACACACACACACACACACACACGCGTACACAAACACACCAACATTCACTCATACACGCGTACACAAATACTCTGATAGCGCACGGAACAGCTGACACATACAAAAGCGTTTAGCTGCTAGCTGCTGAATAAATAAAGAACATTTTGTGTCATCAACAGCATCAGCGTTAACTCGTACCACTACAAAAACAACCAAATAACGATAATAGCACAACAGCAAGAATAGCAGAAAAGCAACAAAAACAACAACAACAACAACTAAAGCAATAAAAGGCTCACATCATAATCAAGTTGCTGAGTTGCTGACAAACGCACACGTTGTAGATATTCGTGGCTCATTAGCAAAGATGAATGGCGGCGACAGAAGCATCAGCGGCTGCTAGTGAAAGGCATTAGCTTGCATGTATGTGTGTGGCTGTGCTTGTGTGTGTGTATGAGTGCGCGTGTGCCTTCACATAAGCTAAGCGTATTGAATTAAATTTTTCCAGCTTAATATTTTTACTTGAACTCTTGTTAATATCAATGGAACCGATCGAGTTAAACTCAACTTGAAAGAAGCTGAAATTTTTTTCTTTTTTTGCCTTTTTTGCCAATAAAATAGCTTTTGTGATAAAATCTAATCAAATCAGCAGAAAAAGTAGCTGCTTCAATTGATTTACACTGATTTAAGTTCACACATACGCTCAAACCCAACGTAAACTGCTGTTTGGCACTAAGTCACTTACTCACTCAAACGCACAGAAACACTCCCAAACTCACATACACACACATAAAAGCACATACTCCTTAGCACGTACGTGACGCAAATTCATTCATTCACTCATTGTGAGCTTTAGATGGCTCCGATGCAGGCACAACGAGTGGCTGCTTGAGCTT
This sequence comes from Pherbina coryleti, assembly GCA_943735915.1. NCBI lineage: Eukaryota > Metazoa > Arthropoda > Insecta > Diptera > Sciomyzidae > Pherbina > Pherbina coryleti. The sequence goes on from OX030952.1 coordinate 90,042,464, forward strand.
GCGTTTAAATGTAGCGGAAACGGATGTTGTTGACGCTGATAACGTTGCCACACTTGTATTTGTATTTGTATTTGTATTTGTATATGTCTGTGCTGCTCTGTCAACGTGTGTGTTTGTGTGTGTTTTTGTGAGCTTATGTGTGCCGTGTCTGTTATGATAGAAGTACCCTCCATTCACGGCTATGATTCATGTAAGTGCCAATAACGTCCCATAAATGTCAGCCATTTACATGTGCTGCTTCCTATTCCATTACCAATTTAACATTTATCTCAACTCATCTCATCCCATCCCATTCATCCGATTCCATTTCCACTTCCACTTTTGCTATCATTCCCATGTACATCGACTGCCATGTTCGATGTATTGATTTATTCCCAAAGTGTTGATGTTGTGCTCGAGCGAGCATTAAATGAAGCTTTATTATTTTATTTGTTCATTTTGATTAATTGTTGCTGACATCAATTGACAAAAACGATGATGCCACATTTTTATGGTTTGTTCTCCTTTCATTGAATTGTTTTTGTCTTTTTTTTATTCTCACAACAATCCGGAGAGAGTTGAAAAATTCAACAAAGATGAAGTAGCAGTCTCAGTCACTTTGTTGTCAAATGACAAAAGAAGGAAAGAAAAAAAAAAACAACAAATAGACACATAAGTTGTGTGTGTGTGTGTGTGTGTGTGTGTGCAAATGGAATTGATGTTGAATCCGCTTCTCACTCATCCTGTTCTGACAAATATTTATTTTCCCAACATCTGTGCACAAATCATCATTCATCAACTGGAAGTTATCAATTAATGTTCGGATGAAAGCTTTTGCACTTTAAGTGACTTTAACAATGAAAGCTGAAAGCTTAACTTTTGTGAATTCTGTAACTTGGACGTATAAAAATGTTAACAGTTTTTCCAACCAATTCCTTTTGTAAAATCATAGTGTTTGGCATGGTTGAATTAATAAGGTTGTTGCAAGGGTTAGAGCGAGTGCCCATAAATGTCAAATCGAAGTTGACATCTAGTACAAAATTTGAAAGCGAAAATTGGTAGTATGTTAAACCTATGCAGTTGTTGTTGTTGTTTGTCATTGATTTTGACATTTGGAGGCACTGACAAGAGAGTACGATCAGCCCTGTTGAGAGGGTGAGAGCGAGTGGCCATAAATGTCAAATCGAAGTTGACATCTAGTACAAAATTTGAAAGCGAAAATTGGTAGTATGTTGAACCCATGCAGTTGTTGTTGTTGTTTGTCATTGATTTTGACATTTGGGGGCACTGACAAGAGAGTACGATCAGCCCAGAGACAACCTTATTAATTCAACCATGGTGTTTGGCACATATTTGGCTGTCCTGCAGCTCTAACCGCGCTTACTCTCTATTTGCAGATATTTTCTGCAAAATTTTCTCTTTGTCTTTCTCTATCAATACCCAGTAGGAAAAGCAATCATCCCAAGATAGCTTCTTGGCACATTCTTTAAGACTCGGCGACCATACCCCTTCACTACCAAAGTCCATATCTTTTTTTGTATGGAGCTGCTACGTAGGGGGTATTGATCCCTTCGTCACTTCTTCGAGCACGTAAGAATTGATTTGTCAAGAATCCAAGTACCTTCTTTTGGCAATGAAGGAACGATATGGATGTCGATTTGTTTTGTTTTTTACTTTTTAATTTTTTGCATTTTCTTTCCAACACATCGCTTTGCAGCTGCCTTGTTCATCTCCTAACGTATTAGTGCCTTCTTCTAATGCTTGAGGGAATAAGAAAAGATAAATCGCTTTAGAGAGGTGTTCGCCTACCTTTTAACTGGGCATGTAAGCATTAAATGCTTGAAAGTAAACAATTAATATTTGCATAAAGCTGTTCTCCAAACACTACATTATTGCGCTAAAAAATTTTACTTACATGCAAACAAATATTTCTTGCAGATAAAAATAATATATTTGTGTGCAAACAAATTTTATTTGCTTCAAGTTTTCCACAAAACATCTCAATAGATTACAAATAGTTACTTTTTTACAAACAAATATTTATTGCACACAAATATACAATGTTTGGGTGCCAAAAAATCTTATTTATATTCAGCTATTTTCACATATTCCTTTGTGAACATATGTGCTTTGAACATATTTGCTCTTAAAATATACTGAAAAGCTTTATTCAGTGCTTTCAGTCAATCACTGGTCTAATATATCCTCCTGGTACCCTGGGTATGATATTTGCAGCCCTATTCTGGTAGTTTAACTAAGATCACCAGATTAACAAAATAGTTAATATTAACAAATTGTTAAGGTTTCGTATTCTGGTGATAATTCAAAAGCTCCTTTCTTAACTATTTTGCTAATGGCGGAAAAGATCTTAACAACGAAGGATAGTTGTTCAGTGTTAAGCCAAACAAATGCTGTGGAAATAAAATAAAAAATAAAAGAATGTATGAATTCTTACCTCTTACTCCTTTAAGCATTGATACTGAAGAATATAAAAAAAAAAAATAAATTTTAAAGACTGCAAAACACTCGAACATTGCTTGGCTATTGAAAAAAATTAATCTTAAAACAATTGAAAACAATCAGTAAATTATATCTTTCTTAACATTCTCCATCTTACTTGTAGAAAAATAAACACAAGCAATCAAAATAAGCAAAAAAAAAAAGCAATAAAAGAACAGTTGACGCTTTATATCTAATGTCATGTCTACACAGAGAGTTTAGTTTGAGTTTCCAGTACAAAGTTGAGTTTTGCCACTGAACGCAACTTAACTCTTGAGTTCTCCAGTACAATTTTGAAGGATGAAACTCAACTAAACTCAACTTTGTTTCTGTGTTTATCAAAACTTAATTTGAGAAATTCCTAAAAATATGCTAATGTTCTTACAAAGGGTACGTTCAAAAGCAACTTGTACAATTTTGTGGTGAGAAATGTCAAAAACAGCTGTTTGTTTGCGCAATTTACTATTTGCAAAAAATTAACAAAAAAGCAAAGAAAGGAACTTGGGCAAGTGTAGAATATGAGGTCCTGCATATTAGTATGGGCCGATAAAAATTAAAAATTGCGCAGCGCAAGGAAGAATTCGCATGTGTACGCAGAAATTGCTGCAGCCTTGTCCTCAAGTGGAATTGATGTCACGGTGGTGGATGTGCTGCCAAAATATGAGAACAGAAAAGTTAACAAAGAAATGTCACACTAAACACAATTCTGCCGACGCATCTCTGTGTGAACAGCTATGGTTAATTTAAAACTAAACTCAAGCTAAACTCTCTGTGTAGACATGGCATAAGGCATTAACATTTTCACCATGCGTGGTGAACTTTAACAGCTTTTTAGAGCTTTTAAATTGTTAATGGTTCGCCAGAATACGAAAATTTTCTTTACATTACAAGAACATAACAACAAAACAAAAGCTTCTTTACAAATCCTTGTTATGTTAACAAGCAGAATAGAGCTGTTGATACTGGTAATAAAAGCTTCGTGGCAACGCCATCTATTGAGTAATAGTTAAGCTTTCTTATTGAAGGTAATGAATAAGCCTCTAGTGATAAATAATAACAGCTTTCGTCATTTAAATTAAATAAATTGTACTGTAACGAACCTCCGCTGGTTGTTTTATTTTTGCTGGGGAAAGCTCAGCGGGTTTCCACGATTCTTAACAAGAAATTACACAATAGTGTTTTCCTTTACAAATCTATTCTTTTTATTAAATGAGGCCCTTTATCTTTTATACAATTTGACAAGATATACATATTTATATATTTATGTATATTGATTTAATGGGCCTTATTTCTCCGGGTCTGTCACTTCTCTTCTGCGTCTCGGCTTAACAAGCGGGCCTTCACGCCGCGGCACTGTTACTCGATGAAAAAAAAAATGTGAACACGCGGACTTACAAGCCACGGGCAATGTTTTCGTTTGAGCAGGAGGGCATACAAGTCACGGACGGTGCTAAAAAAGAGTGTGAAGACAGGTGGGCCTACAAGCCACCGACTCTGTCTACTGCTACTACAGGCGGGCCTACAAGCCGCCGACGCTGCTTGTTGTTGTTTATTGCAGGTGGGCCTACAAGCCACCGACTCTGCTTTTGCCGTTGGATAAACAACTGGGCCTACAAGCCACCGAAATGTTTACCGATTATCTTTGCAGGTAGGCCTACAAGTCAACGACTCTGCTTTTTCCGTTGGATAAACAAGTGGACCTACAAGCCACCGAAATGTGTACCGATTCCTTTGAAGGTGGGCCCACAAGCCAACGACTCTGCTTTTCACAAAAAAATTCTCACTCACTTTAGTCCTCCTTTGCCTTTGCAACTTTCCGCTGTTGCTCTTCCTTGGTCGCCGTATTTTCCTTGAATACTTCTGAATCCAACTGCTGCACTTTACTGTCTTATAATTTACTTTAATTACTTAGTCTTGAATTTCACTTTTCTTTTAGCACACTGCGCACTTTAAATGTACAATACATTCTGTCCTCTGTGTCGATTGCGGCCTATTAATATCATCTTCCTCTTGTTGTTTGTGACAAACAAGGTATCGCAATCGAAATTTCTGGGCTTATTTTCCCGTAAGTAAGGTCCCGTACGGTGCAGCTTTGTTGTTGTCTTCCTCCAGAAACTTTCCAGATTGTTGCCGTGTAATTTGCCTTCTATTGCTTCATTATGTGATCCACTACTCGACTCTGAGCAAAATCACGCCAGTTTTGCGCTTGTATTTGCGCACGCTTTGCAAGTCTCCAACGTTTCTGTATGCTCTCCCTTTCTCTCTCTTTGTTTTCGTGTAAAAAAGTGCATGGTGTTAATTTTTTTGTATTCATGTGTGTTTATATATATAATTCAGTATTTATGTGTGTGTGTAAACGTATAAGGAAAAAGAAATAAACAATACTGGTGGTGTTCACCGAGTATCCCTCTTACACCTCGGCTGTTGTGCGGCTAAAAATCGCGAGCGATTTTTTAGTCGTCACAGTACTTATATGTAAATAAATTGATAACATTGAAATAGCCTGTTATTTTCCCTTCTGTGACCCAAAGTATCATATATGATACCACCTGAAAATCCTGAAGCAGAAACTTATTTCACATTTAATCGATAAAATGGCATTATTGTCAAACCACTCAGTCGTTCGAAAAAAACTGTTTCAATTCAAAAATTTATTGCTCGAGTCCCAGGAGAATATGTATCTAGCTTTGTTTGACTTTGCGTAAGGAACTGATTCTTTATCTTCTCAAAACTCAATAGCTAAATCTCTATTTTTCTCTCTGAATACTGAGAACTTTTTGCTCCACACTCTCTATTTGCAAATATTTTCTGCAAATTTCTCTAGTATTCGGACTCAATGCTTCTGAGTAAACAATTAATATTTGCATCAATCTTTTCTCCAAACATTTCATTATTGCGGCAAAAAAAGTTTACTTACATGCAAACAAATGTTTCTTGCCTATCAAAATAAAATGTTTGCATTCAAACAAATTGTATTGGCATCAAGTTTTCCAGGAAACAACACATATTTGCTCCAAAAAATTAACATGCTGTCAAACAAATATTTATTGCTCACAAATATGTAAATGCTTGGGTAAAAACAAATCTTAGGTGCACCATGCTTTTTTAAATATGCCTCCAAATACAACATGATTCTATCCAAACATTATATATTGAGCTTTAGATATTGGTTATGACTTCCTAAAGTACACACAAAAGCTTTATTGAGTGCTTTCAGCAAATCACTGAACTAACAAATACTATATGTATCTAAGTATGTTTAAGGGTCCTTTATCTAGACAAAACTTAATAATTAAACCTTTATTATCTTATTTGAATGCTGAAATTTTTGGAAGTAAACATTGTCTGCTTAATATTTGTTGGATTTCATATTTTGTAGAGAGTCCAATAGAGCCAAACTCACTTTGTTTTTCAGTGTGTGAAAGAAAATTGGGCAACAGCATTAACCCTGCTTTGTATCCTTTTCAAAAAGAAAAAAAGAAAATTATATTAATAGATTCTTAGAATGAAAGAATATTAATTGGAACAAATATAACATTCATTAAATTATTAATTAAACGCTATTTACCCTCAACAAACAAAGTCTGATAATAAATTGAAATGGACGCTGCAATGTTGACAATTTTCCCAGATGTTACCACCAAAGTGGAATTTTGATGGCTTTTCTATTTGAATCAGTGGGGCCCAAGAAATTTTAAGCGCTGGCCAATGTTTAAAAAAACTAAAAAACAAACACAAAATGTTGCTCATCGTTGTTTTTGACAAAAAAATTTACAAAACAAAAAACAATTACAATGCAATAAAATCACATGTAATAAAGTACACTGCCATTGCACTGCGACAACACTTAATTTCTATTACAATAACAATGCTTGCATGAAAAATTACTCGACACACAAGTAACGGGACAATCAGCATTGACATTATCTAGTGTGCGTTTTTTATTTTGGCTTTGCATGCATTTATTTTTGTAAAGTTCGCTGGAAAATGTGCTGAACACTGAACGAGTGCGGTTTGTGTTGTTGTTTTTTGCAGGCGTTGGTTATGGCTCATCGCAAAGACAAAATTAAGATACAAAAAAAAATTGTATGAAGGGCCACGCGGGTCACTACGTGGTCATGTTTGATTTAAATGCAATACCATTGAGCATATTCGAGTTGAGCTGCTAAAAGAAAATTAAAATGTTTCTTAATTTTCTTTGATCACGACCACTCTTACACTTAAACATCCAACACAATGCCGCACCTAGTCAGGTTCTATATTCTAATATAGTCAGGTTCTATAAACTAATATTGTTCGGAACTCCGGATGGTAATTTTTTGCTCTTGCTCTCTTTTCGCTCTTTTGTTGTAAACAATATGTATTCAGCTTAAATTAAGTATATTTAGAGAAACACTAATAGCTATATTCGTAAAATAAGAGTAGAAAGTATTAAGATTAAAATAAATCGTCTTTAGAGTAAGTTCTTCCTCTCGCTCTCTTTGTGTATATTCCCACCAGTTATTTTGGAGTCAATTGAAAAAGTGAATTAGTTCATTTCTAGCGCAGTTAGAAGTACCTCTGAAAAAGTATAAAAGGCACTCAGTATAGAACAGATCACTTTGTTTTATTGAACTTTTGTTTTCAAAAATATTGCTGAAAAAAATCAATGCGTTCTGGCTATTTTTTAAAATTTGCTGCACACAGGAATAAATAATAAAAAATATACATGTTTATAGACATTTATAAACAAAACTTCTTCTTTAATAAATCTGGATGGAAAAGATAGTACAAATCAGGTCTTTAGGACCTTTGCTCCAGTACACTTAATTTTTAAACTTTTTAAACGTTTACTTTACAACTAGTTACAAAAGAACCACTTTTAGGCTATTGCGAAAGCAACCAGTTTTCAAACATGGGGAAAAAGGGGTGTTTATGGGGACAATTGTCTTTTCTTATGACATCAACCCGCAAAAAGCATCAGTTCGTTCAATGTTAAAGGGCATTGTAGTGGAACTAGTACTGGTCCTTTTTGGTACTAGTTTAGAACTAATTTAAATTTGGGCCACTTTTCCGCTGGGCTATAAGCAATATACATATATTCGAGTTGAAATATAGTAAATTCAAGACACTATTTAAAGTACATTTTAAAATATAAAGATTTAATTTGCAAATAGATATTCTTTTCGAATTGAATTGTTCGGGTGTTGCTCTTTTTCCACTCGTTCCATTTCAAACAAAAATTTTTTAGGGCGCAAATAATATTTATTTGAAACTATATTTCCAAACATATTTTGTTTGCATGTTGATCATTTGTAACTTACTAGATAAAGTAAACTGCGTGAAGTTAAATTCGTAAATTCAAAGATAGTTTAGCAAAGACACAAACCAATATTTCTTCTCTGTACAAGGTTAAATTCGTACTTTTTTGCAAAGTACGAATGTAACTTTTGATACGAATTTAACTAACGACACAACGAAAAGTAGTACGAGTACCATGAACCTAACATTTCATTTACTACTTTTCAAAAATTTTCAATCGCCAAAATTCTTACATGTAATAATTTATTTGCTTTTTTTTACATTTAAAAATATTTTTTAGAATTTTTCATAAATTTTTCAACTTTTCTGTGTTGCCAAGTCGATGTCAAAGTGATTTCAGTACAAATAAAGTCAAATTCGTAGTGTCGTTGGTTAAATTCGTACTCAAAGTTAAATTCGTACTTTGCATAGAAGTAAAAATTTAACTTCGTACTTTGCAAAAAGTACAGAGAAGAAATATTGGTTTGTGTCTTTGCTAAGTTATCTTCGGATTTACGAATTTAACTTCACGCAGTTGATATAGTGTATAATAAATTTATTTATTTTTTTCCTTAACGCCAAACAATCTTAATAAATGAGAAATAGGATTTGAAATAGAAAAGTTATTATTGCATATTTATTATTTTTTGTTAATTTTACTTTTATATTTGTTGTCATTGTTTTTTTTTTAATTCTTTAAATACATTTTTACAATTATATTTTTTATTTACATTTTAATGAATTTTTTATTTTTATTTGCTTAATTTTAATTTAGCAATTTTATTAATTAATTATTGGTTCTTATATTTTTAATATGTATTTTTACTTTATATGTAAATTTTTATTCTGATTTTGATTGTTGTTATAACTTCTATTAATACTTATTTTTTTATCTATAATTACATTTTATTTATTTTTTTAAGCTTCTGTAATGAATCTATTTTTATTTTAATATGCCTTCTTTTATTTATTTTTTATTTGGATTTTGTGTAATTTATCTTTTAATTACATTTTTTACGTTTTTATCTGCATTGTTGTTTTTATTTATTTTTGTATATTGATTTAGTTTCGTTTTGATTTTATTATTTTGATTTTTTTTTAAATAATTTTTGTATTTTTTATTTTTTTATTTTATAGTTGTTTATATTTGCATTTTTGTTAAACTTTTTTGTTTCTTCTAATTTATTTTTAATTATTTTTTAATCTTATTTGAATTTTTTATTCTTATATATATGTAATATGTAATTTTGCTGTTTATTTATTTTTTATTTTCGATCTTGTTTCCTAGTTTTCACTAAAATTTGTAATTTTATTTTTAATATTTTTATTTTGAATTTAATTTTTGCTTCTTATATTTTTGTAATTTTTATTGTTTTTTATTTTATTATATTTTTATATACTTTTTAATTGTATTAGTTTTTCTTGTCTTATTTCAATTTTCATTTTTAATATTATATATTTCAATTTAAAATTTTTATTTTTTTTCAATTGATTTGTATATGTATTTTTTAAATATTTAATTTAATTTTGTTATATCTTTTCATTAATTCTTTTATTTATACTTAAGTTTTTATTTCATTAATTTTCATTTTATTTTTTTTTAACATTTTAAGTTTTAATATTTTTATTTTTTTTCGTTTTTTTTTAAAGGTTTTTATTTATATTTTATTTAACTTTTTATTTGTTTTTATTGGATTTTTCGTATGTACTTCTATTTTTTTAAAGCATTTCTGGCTTTTGTTTTTTTTATTGTTTCACTCATTTTATTTGTATTTTTATTTTCTTAAAAATATTTATTTTTTATTATTTGTAAAATTTTATTTTAATTTGAATCAATATTTTTATTTAATATTTGTGTTTTTTATTTAATTCTTATTTGTATTTTATTTTTTTATGTAATTGTGTGTAATTTGTTGTATGTGTTTTTTTTTTTTGTAACATTTTTTATTACAATTTTTTTTTTTGATTTTGTATTCATTTTTAGGTTTTAATTTATTTAATTTTATTTTTAATTTTATTAAGTTATTTTAATTTCAATTGTATTTGTTTTTTAATGAATCTATTTTTTATGTTTTTATTTTTCTTAATTCTTATTTTAAATTTTATTAAAATTGTATTCTTATTTTGTTTTATTTATTTTTATTTTGATTTTTAATTTTTATTTATTTTTATATTGTACCTGTGTTTTATTTTTGTATTTGTTTTTATTTTTAGTTTTATTTGTTTTCATTCTACTTTTCTTGTGGTAGCCGCGGCCGAGTGCGTTAAGGAGTATGTAAACCACGTGGTGTCAATTCGAGACCAGGTTCGAACCCCAACTGACACAGAAAGTTTTTCAATTGAAATTAATTTCTCTGCTCGGCCGTCACCTTTCTTCAGATAATGACAAGTTAAAGAGAGAGTCTAATGAAATGCTCATTAGAGTCGGCATACTTCGGAGTCGACATAAAAAAACTAGTAGGTTTAGTTCTCGGTTATTTGTTTAAAAACATTTAACAACAGGAAGATCACAATTTAGGGCTGATATGGCCAATTCGTTTTTTTCTGTTTTTGTTTTTGTTTTGTTTTTGTTCTTTCGAAACCGTTGCTTAGAAAACGTCGAAACAGTTGCTCGAATGGCTGACACTGAACCTGATTTTTGGAAGCAAATTTTGATGACCAATGAGGCCCATTTCTTACTTTCTAGCGTCGCTAACAAGCAAAATTGCCGCTTTTGGGAAACGGTGGATCTACACGCGATCAATGAAACACTATTACATGACCAAAAAGTGAATGTTTGGGCCGGCGATTTTTGTTCAGAAATCAATGGCGAAACATTCGTTGGGAATCAATTTCGGTGGATGTTGGCTCATTATGTCTGTTCACAAATGTGTGAAAAAGGTCCGGACTGGTTTCAACATGACAGTGAAATGGCGCACCGCAATTCAAACTGCACTGCAAATCGAACAATGTGGTTTCTGTTACGAAAATTCCCTGAACGTGAACATGTCAAAAAGATACAGTAGTTTCGACTATGTCGTAACACAAGACGTAGAATTAGTCAATTCGCTTTTGATGACATCTTTTTTAAAAACTAATTAGCAAAATATTTATTCCATACACCTGAGCATATGACCTTTAAAAGAGTGCCGGAGAGCGTTAATATGTATGATCGACCCCCATTACTTTTGCAAAAGGAACAATTTTGCCTTTGACACCTATTCCCTGCGACCACTCCTCAGGGGGGCTCCCATACAAATTTTATGGTTTTTGTATATTTATTCCATACACCTGAGCATATGACCTTCAAGAGAGTGCCGGAGAGAGTTAATATATACATATGACCGACCCCCATTACTTTTGTAAAAGCAACATTTTTGCCTTTGACACCTATTCCCTCCGACCACTGCTTAGGGGGGCTCCCATACAAATTTTATGGTTTTTGTTTATTTATTCCATACACCTGAGCATATGACCTTTAAAAGAGTGCCGGAAAGGAATAATATGTGTCACCGTCCCCCATTATTTTTGCAAAAGGAACATTTTTGCCTTTGACACCTATTCCCTCCGACCACTCCTTAGGGGGGCTCCCATACAAATTCTATTGTGTTTGTGCCGGAAAGGGTTAATATGTATCACCGACCCACATTACTTTTGCAAAAGGAACATTTTTGCCTTTAACACCTATTTCCTCCGACCACTCCTTAGGGGGGCTGCCATACAAATTTTATGGTTTTTGTTTATTTATTCCATACACCTGAGCATATGACCTTTAAGAGAGTGCCGGAGAGGGTTACTATGTATGACCGACCCCCATTACTTTTGCAAAAGGAACATTTTTGCCTTTAACACCTATTTCCTCCGACCACTCCTTAGGGGGGCTGCCATACAAATTTTATGGTTTTTGTTTATTTATTCCATACACCTGAGCATATGACCTTTAAAAGAGTGCCGGAAAAGGTTAATATGTGTCACCGTCCCCCATTACTTTTGCAAAAGGAACATTTTTGCCTTTAACACCTATTTCCTCCGACCACTCCTTAGGGGGGCTGCCATACAAATTTTATGGTTTTTGTTTATTTATTCCATACACCTGAGCATATGACCTTTAAGAGAGTGCCGGAGAGGGTTACTATGTATGACCGACCCCCATTACTTTTGCAAAAGGAACATTTTTGCCCTTGACACCTATTCCCTCCGACCACTCCTTATGGTGGCTCCCATGCAAATTTTATGGTTTCGTCGATAAAACCGGAAACTGTCGATAAATAGGTAGCAAGTTTAAGCAAACAAAAACATCAAATGTTGGCTTTATATTTCATGTAATTGCGTAAAATTTATATAAGTTAGAGAGTTCTTACATGAATTTTTGTCGCATTGAGGATCAAGCAGACCAACAAGTGCTAACATCAACATTGTACGATCAGTACTTTAGGCCCACCAAAGGCTCAAAAAGTTATATAAATACCGACACCTGATCACTATCAACCACCCTACTTACCTCCGAGAATGACGTATTCTACGTCAAAAATGGCGACATTGACTGGCCACTCAGATCTCTAGATTCGACTCCTCCTGACTTCTGTATGTGGGGTTATTTCAAAAGAAAAATGTACGCCATCAAGCTTTAGACCATTCATGAGCTCAAGGCAAACATTGGTGCCGAAATCATAGCTATACGGCCTGAGATGCTCGAAAAAGTGATGGAAAACGCAGTAAAAAGGGTCATATTTTGCTTTGGCCAATAGAGGTGGACACATGATTGATGTTGTGTTCAAAAATTAGTCTATATAAATTGTAAAGGACCTAATCAAATAAAAATATCGCATTTATGGAAATTGGTTGTTTTTTGTTTTTTTAATTATTCATTCTTCACATAACGACACAGGGTGTGCCACTGTATTAAAGTTTATTATGTATTTTTACTCATATTTTTAACTGTGTAATGAATGAGTAAATGCAAAGAAAACTGAAAGAAAATATGATTTTTCATGGTTGGAAAGATGAATTTGTCAAATACTCATAATGCAAGTTTTTTGGCTTCTTAAGAGCTTTAAGATCTTAAAAGCTTATGATCTTTTTATTTATATAAAAATTAGCAATATTTTACGTTTGTTTTGTTCAAATTTTGTTTGGGTGTTACAAAGACTCATCTATTGAGAGACCGTATAGCATCCAAAAATTAAAAATAAGTTTTTGAGCAGCTTTTAATGCGAGGCTTTTCAAATAAAAAGGGCAAAAGCTTTTTTCGTCGAAGTTTTAAAATTTTATTTTATTTTTTTTCGTTTATTAACAAAATAGCTTTATTTTTGTTGTGGCAGCAACTTTCTAAATCCTTTTTATAGTCCTTAAACAATCTAGCGACGCAACAGCAGTGAGCTGTATGGATAGGTGGAGTAGGCAGCGGCATAAGGCGAGGCAGCAACATAGGGTGAGGCAATAGCAGAATAAGGTGAGGCATACGATGCATAGTAGGGTGATGCATAGGCTGCTGTGTATGGTGAGGCAGCCACCAAAGATGCCGAAGAGTAGGCTAGCGGCGAAACAAGACCAGGCTTGGCAGCAGCAGCGGCGAATACAGCCAGGAAGCAGATAGCAAACTAGATTAGCAAAAAAAAAAGTTAAGACAAAAATTTGTTGAAATTTTTTATTTTTAATTTTTATTTATTTTTGAAATAATCAAAATTTTTCATTTTCTCAACTTACGAATTTGAACATGTTGATTTTTGTTGTTTTGTTGTAAAGTTAAAGACGATGCTCTAGTTCTGTTGAGTTTGCAAGTAAAACTGTTTGATTTTTTTGACACAAATTTTGCTTTATATACATTTTTGTTTATGCTTGATCTGGTTTCTTTTTTTGTTGACGAGTATCTATGTTTATTTTGTTGTTTTTTTTTTGCTTGTAGCAGCTGCTGCTGTTAACAGCTCGTTAAAGGTTTTTGCGCATGACACGTACGCATAGCTCCATGTAATGAATACTAATTATATTTCTTGGGGGTATTAAGATTTACTTAAAGTTATTCCTCTATTGTTGCTGCTTCTTTCTTCTTCTTCTTCTTCGGCTATTTCTTCCGTTTTGCTGCAAGCTACTAATGAATTGTTTATTATCTTTTATCAGCTGCATGTTCTGATTATATTTAATACATTTTTTTTTGTTTTATTTTTCAATGAAACTTCTTTAATCGTTTCCTAATCATCTTTGATATTGTTTTTTTTTTTGACATTGATTTGACGGAAACTGAACTTAAAGAGAATTTGTTTGCACTTGAATTCGAACAATTTAACTGTTCACGTATTTGCCGTGAAGCCTCTGAATTTATTTTAAATATTTATTATTTATTAGAATTATTTTTAAATAAAGCAGGAAAAACATTTTTTTTTCAGCATTTAAAAACTTTGATTTCAAAATTCGACATGCTTGAGATTAGTTCACGTGAAATTGGGCTTCAAAACCCTAAACAAACAACAAATTAATCGAAAATTTTTAAAAGTTTTGAAGCAGACTTTATAAAACTCATTAAAACATAAAGCATATTTTAAGAAATTGAATCAAAATTAAAAAAAATAAAGTAATAAAAAACTACAAAAAAAAAAAAAAAAAATAAAACAATAAAAATTAAAAAAAAATGAATATATAATTAATAAAAAATCATCCATTTTAAAATAAAAAATTTAACAGCTGCCAAATGCCAGGGTTGCACTTACCGAAACCCGATATGGATAAACCTCTATATATCGTTGGCTTACAAAGAAAACTGACCAACTGAATAAAACGCAATTCCTGAGAAAAAGCAAAACAAGACTTTATGGCTATGAAGGGTCCTTATGTTTACCTTTGAATTTGGTCTTGAAAAGAACCAAAGGGATATTTTTAGCCGAAATATGCGGTATTGCCAGAATTTTTTGAATGACTTCTTACATTAAACTGCATCAAAAAGTAAAAAACTGAATATATAGTTGGACAGTTTTTCTTGTATGCCGACGAACAGTGGCGCCATTTGAGTTTTTTCGTTGCAAAAATCATATCTTTTGAACCGAATAACATAATTGAACAGTTTAAACAGCATATGATAGATAAGTGTTCAGCCTATGAAATGAGCGTTTGGAGAGGGTGCTACGCTTTGTAGGGGCCTACTTATGGGTTATCAAAATTAATTTGTAGAAAAATCAATTTTATGGTAACTAAAAAAAACTTATTTTACATTCTTAGATTGTTTTTATTTCTTTTCTTTAGGGTTTTATGTCTTAAATTATTACCCAACAAATTAAAAAAATTACTTCTTTTTTAAATTTATTTTTTCAATTTTCTGTAAAATATTCATCACAATTCGTAAGAGAAGGTATATCTAAAAGACTAATCATTTCTAAACTATAATTATTTTCTAACTCTATTCGTGACTTCACATGCCGCAGGGAAGAAATAAGTGGATCGGAAGATGCTGCCAACATGTTGAAGAGGTCCTCATTTTGTCTTACCCTTGATGCTTTGAATGTGTTCTGCAATCTATATTTTTTATAAAATTTGTTAAGAGACTGCTGTGCTTCTTCAGAAAGCTCTCCAATTGGCAAAGACTGGTACTCAATTATATCTTTGCCATGCGCCAATATTTTATGGACGGTCGGGGTCAACTTCTTCTGTGGATACATTTCTGCTAAAAGAGATGCAGTTTTCGATGCATATTCTCCATATTTTGTAGAATTGACATTTTCTTTGCAGTTTAAAACATTCAAGATCGTTCCCAATCTTTTCACGATTTGTTTGTCAATCCCAGTGATTCTAGTTACTGCCTCATCATTTTCAAAAAATCTCCTAGAAGTGTTTCCATCGTTTGAGTTACCGTATCCGTGCTTGGGACAGTCTACTTTTAGTCCAACTTGTTTAAAAAAAGAATCCTGTATTTGCTTCTTTCTAATCTTTTCCTTATCCTTTATTGAAGTATTTTCATCGAAGTTTTCATCTTGTTGTGGTAGGGTATACGCCAGTTTTAGCAAGAAATCCATACACTTTATTCTTGCGTGCAATGGTGACATTCCATATTCGTAATTCTCATCGTTTGTAGAATCGTTTAAATTACCAAAGTTCTTCTCACTCTTTTTGCAAATCGGGCATGACAATGTTGAGGTTGTTCCTGTCAGTTCGTTTACGACTTTTCCGCCAACCATTGTCAGGTGGAACTCGTAATTGCATTCAATATATTTTCCTTCTCCAATTTGCAGCTTTGTAGGCTTAATCTTGCTTATTTGTTCTTAAATGTCCTTCACCGTGGTCCTTATGAGTTCTGCCGATTCCCTTGCAAACTGAAACATTATTGGTCGGCAATAATGCACTGATGACGGACGTGGATTTTTCCAGTGTAGGGAAACATCAGATTTTAGCCGCAAAGGAACAACAGATGACATAAACATATTTCCGTCCGATATTGTAGCGTCATCGGAAGATATCCTTTGCTTATAAACGCTTTGTCCGGATGATCCATCGCAGCCCCATTTGCTGATCAATGTCAGTTTCTCAGGAAGAATTTTCACCTCATTTTCAGGAAGACTTTCCAACAACCGTTTTGCTGTATGGCCCATGAGATCCTGCAGATTGGCTTTCACAGAGACTTCCGTAAACTCCGTATGCCGTGGTCGTGAATTTATTTTGGCTTGCGTAATATGCTTGTATCCTGGTAAAACGTCAGCCCCGTGTCGCATCAAGGATGCCCGTAGTATCTCATATTTTTCTTTGTTAAGTTGTAAGTCCATAAACAAGGCCAAGGCTTCTTTGGAACCATACTTTTCATACGGAAAAAAAGCAATTTAAAGGTAATGATCACTTATGGGCAGAGAGTGCTCTGGGAGCGTTAAGAGTAAGAATTGAGAGCAAAGGCTTATGTAGCAACACAAAACGCAGCAAGAAATCAAAGCCAAAAGACAAACACAAGAAACAACAGAGAAGCTTTAAATGTAGTGGTGCCCATACCCGGTAATGATCTATATTAACAGTATTTTAAATTGAAAATCCTGAGAATTTTTTTTTTTTTGTTTTGTGATATTTTCAAGTTGAACATTTTTGCATAAAAATTGTATATGTTTGTGTAGCAAAAAAAGTATCTAAGGTAAAAAATCACTAAAAATAGATTTTATGTTGAATAAGTTAGAGATGGGATAGTGCTATATAAATGACGGTTAAATCGAAATGATCGCGTAACTCATACCGTCAGATTTCTTTGATTCATCAGTACGAGTATATAAAAAGGTGTAGTCCCACATTTAAAAAAAAAAAATTTTTGTTTTAAATTGCGTTTTTTTAAAAAAGTCTTGGGGCTCAGAAAAAATTCTTCTTAATTTTTAATTTTTACGTGTCTCATTTTCATGTGTGTGTGAAATTTCATTTAAATCGGACAACTCCTTCCTTTAGTTCCCGTCTTAGTATGGGATCAACACAGTGTGCGTCGCCCTAAACCTTAGTTGACCTGGGTCAATCGAATAGTGACCAATGTACTGCATTTTATTCACTAGCCTAGTGGTGATTGGAACAATTAAATTCAGCTTGTCCATTGTATATGACGCTACACTAAAATCACTCGTCACAGTGTCATCTTACGGAGGTAGAAAATTTCTCCACCATAGCTTTAAATGACTTGCGTTAATCTTCATCTATGAATTCTACCAACAAAAACTCTGAATTAATCATGAGCTTTTAATGAATGGTAAATAATTAATTAGAAGAGAAAATAAACATGCTGTACACACTTTGGCTGCTCCTGCAGACAAGTGAAGGTCATATGACCAAATACACCCATAATAGCTCAACATAGAACATATAAAATTAATTAAAAGGAAGCAATTGCTGGATCACATTCACTCATTATACAATTATTTTATAATTTCCTATCTAAAATAATAGGTCGCAATGTGAGCAATTTAAATCAACCCAAAAAAGGGTGATTATTTAGCTCTTTTGGTATATCGACTGGTCTCCGACTGAGGCTCGTAAGTCAAAAAATCGAAGTTTTCAGGATAAGCAAAAAATTACTTTTTTCCTTAGGGAGAAATATAATTTGTAATCTGAATTATAATTTGCAATTTGTTAATTGTAATTTGATAACAAATTATATTTCTCCCTAAGAAAAAAAAAACAGTTTTTTGATTCTCCTGAAAACCTCGATTTTTTTCTTTCGAGGTTCAGTCAGAGACCAGTCGATATGTATGTCTATTTAAGAAGCAGAAAAAGTCAATTCTCAACATTCTTTTCGCAATCAACTTATAAAAGTTATACAAAAATTTTAAAAATTTTATATTTTTCTTTAAATATACTGACATTCTTTTTCAATATTCACTTTATGACCAATTTTAAGTATGGACTGGCCGGCCTGTTCCCCGAATTAAATATCATACAGAATGTGTGGTGCATATAAGTGAGATGGCTTCATGCAAACAATCGCTATGTTTGATCAACACAGAGCAGCTTAAAGAGTTAGGGGCAGTCAGAGGCCCTAAATATTTTTAATATTTTTGTTTTATCAGTAATTTTATTTGTTTTATAAAAGTAACAATATAACATCATTATGTCAGTTGCAAGTTAATTTCACCCAAATTTGAAAAGAAAATATTAATAATACAAAACGTTATAGCTATATGTATCGGCCCTGTTTCACAAGTAGTCATTTGCGGTGACCATCACAACTTCTCAACAGTTCACTTGAAATCTTTCAAATAAAAACAAAAAGGTTTATAATAGTTTGATCGAAAAGTGCCTGATCAAAGTTATTTTTTTGTTTGAAAATAAACAAAATGGTGGCCTTAATTTACTATCAAATTTTCAGAAAAAAAGCAACAGTAAATTGTTTATAAACAAAGGAAGTTTTGAAAAAAAAAATCAAAAATCCAAAAATCAGATCATGTTTTACATGTTTTAAAAAGTTGTATAAATTTCAATGCATTCAAATCCATCGAGTGGTTTTTTAATTACAGTTGTTACCGACTTTAAAAGCATTATTTCGAGAAAAAGGTTTTACACAACCTGTTCTTGAGGTTCAGAGGGCCCTTCAATAGTTGTAGAATAACTCGAAAAGTATGTATTGGATGCACTTAAAATTTTCATATAATATTTTCAAGGCATATACTTAGAGAAAATGCAAAAAAAAAAGAAATAATTTTTGAAAACTCTGGCTGCCCCTAACCCCTTAAGACTTCAGTGTTTGCCCAATGGGGGCTGATCTCTAAATATCAGCCTTTTGAAAAATCATGTGAATCGATGAAAAAACATTTTTTTTTGCGTTGCAAAAGGCAGACACCTAATCTTTTACCCCATTTTTCGAACCAGGGCAGCCCTGACTGAATATTTAAATATGAATAGGTATCTTAAAGCTAAAAAATAAAAAAAAAAATGTAGAAAGCTTAAAACTTTAGCTATAGATTTTGGATTATGAATTATTATATGGTGGGGGTGGTACCATGAGTAGGTTTGCTGGATATCGTATAATAATATGTTAAGTGTCTTGTGATGATTTTGGTATGATGAGTACGAAGGGTGATTATTATGTGATGAGTGTGATATTAAGAATATTATATTATATGAGATAAGTATAGAATGATAAATATCGTGTGAGGAGTTTTGGTATGATGAATATGGTATGATGGGTACAGTTTGATGGGTGAGATATGATGAGTACGATGAGTACGATTTTGATATGGTTGATGGGATATGACAAGTACGATATGGGTATGATATGCTGAGTACGATGGGTTTGGTGTGATGAGTATAGAGTGATGATTGTGGTATGATGAGTATGCTATGATGGGTATGATATGGGTTGTGATCTCGTAAGAATGATGGATATGATATAATTGGTTTTTTTATGGAAGTGTGTTGAGCGAAGTGTACGGTATAACGAATATAATATAACTGTTATGATATATGTATGTGGAGTAGAGAGGGTTGAAAAAAAATTTTCAAAAAACCATCAATATTCCAACCCTATTTTATCCCTATTTCACCCAGAGGATTCCAACTTCGTAAGTATAAATGCTCTAAAGCAGTGTCGATCATATAGTACCCTTGCGAGGTAAGTGACACTTCGTCTTTTTACGTAAACACGAAAGAGCAAAATGAGACAAATAGGCGTCTGGAAAAATTTTGTATATGTATGTATATGTTACATTTTCATATCATCATTTTCATATAAGTGCACACCAATGCATACCTTTGCCTTACCCCCCCTCCCTACCCCCTTGAAAAATTCCTGCGGACGCCTATGGTTGTTGCTGTGGTCGACACTGCTCTAAAGAGAAAATATAGTTCTCATTAAACCCTTTTCAATGATATATTATTATTTTTAAGATCGGACATTTTATACCTAAGTTATGGAAAAAGGGCCTTTTCGGTTGTTTTTTCCGGTAGTGCCAAACAAATTTTTTATCTATTTTTGGAATCCTCATGAGGTCAGTTTTGAAAAAAAGCGGGTGGTTTTTTAAAAATGTTTTGACGTAGAATACGTCATTCTTGGAGGTAAGCAGGGTGGTTGATAGTGATCAGGTGTCGGTATTTAGGTCACAATTTGAGCCTTTGGTGTGCCTAAAGTACTGATCGTACAATGTTGATGTTAGCACTTGTTGGTCTGCTTGATCCTCACTGGGAGTAAAATTCATGTTAACTCTCTAACTTATATAAATTTTACACAATTACCTGAAATATAAAGCCAACATTTGATGTTTTTGTTTGCTTAAGTTTGCTACCTACAAGGTGGCGCAAAAGTAATCCTCCTATCAGAAAATGCTATAAATTTTGTGATTGGCCCCTAATGTCAGTTCTGTTTTGACATTTGTGTAGTAAACACATGCGAAATACACGTTAATAAACAATGTTACGCTACACTGCTCCAGAACGCGGAATTAATCACCACCAAGAGGAAGATGATTTTTCATCAAAAATAATCATGAGTGATGAGGCCCATTTCCATCTTAGCGGGTACGTAAATAAGCATAATTTACGCTTCTGGGGCACTGAAAATCCGCGTGTAACCCACGAAGAGCCATTACACCCGCTCAAAGTCACTGTATGGTGTGCTGTTTTCGCTGGAGGAGTCATCGGACCTTTTTTCTTCGAAGACGGTTACTGTGAATGGTGAGCGCTACAGAGCAATGATCGACGAGTTCTTTTTGCCGCAACTTGATGAATTGGGATTGGAACACATGTGGTTCCAACAGGACGGTGCAACGGCACACACTGCACGTGCCACAACCGATATGCTGAAGGATGCATTTCCCGGGCGCCTAATCTCCCGATTTGGCAATTTGCACTGGCCAGCAAGATCGCCTGATTTGACCGCTCCAGATTTCTTTTTTTGGGGCTTTTTGAAGTCGCGGGCTTATGTCAACAAGCCTCAGACTCTTGCAGCTCTTAAAGACAATATCCGTCAAGAATGTGAGGACCTATCGCCGGAAGTTTTGGCCGAAGTGATAGAAAATGCCATAAAAAGGGCTCAAATGACAATCAACTGTGGTGGCGGCCATTTACATGACAGCATATTCTCGACTTGATGTAAAAAAAATTAAAAGACCATATAAAAATAATCCACAAGAAAAATTAAAGTTTTTCATTTTTTTTTTAAATTACAGCCAAAAAACATCGGAAGGTTATTTTTGCGCCACCTTGTATTTATCGACAGTTTCCGGTTTTATCGACAAAACCATTAAATTTGTATTGTAGCCCCCCTAAGGAGTGGTCGGAGGGAATAGGTGTCAAAGGCAAAAAGTATGGTGTCAAAGGTGTCAAAGGCAAAAAGTTCCTTTTGCAAAAGTAATGGGGGTCGGTCATACATATTAACCCTCTCCGGCACTTTCTTAAAGGTCATATGCTCAGGTGTATGGCATAAATATACAAAAACCATAAAATTTGTATGAGAGCCCCCTAAGGAGTGGTCGAAAGGAATAGGTGTCAACAGCAAAAATGTGCGTTTTGCAAAAGTAATGGGGGTCGGTCATACATATTAACCCTTTCCGGCACTCTTTTAAAGGTCATATGCTCAGGTGTATGGAATAAATAAACAAAAACCATAAAATTTGTATGAGAGCCCCCTAAAGAGTGGTCGAAAGGAATAGGTGTCAACGGCAAAAATGTGCGTTTTGCAAAAGTAATGGGGGTCGGTCATACATATTAACCCTTTCCGGCACTCTTTTAAAGGTCATATGCTCAGGTGTATGGAATAAATAAACAAAAACCATAAAATTTGTATGGGAGCCCTCCTAAGGAGTGGTCGGAGGGAATAGGTGTCCAAGGCAAAAATATTCCTTTTGCAAAAGTAATGGGGGTCGGTCATACATATTAACCCTCTCCGGCACTCTCTTAAAGGTCATATGCTCAGGTGTATGGCATAAATATACAAAAACCATAAAATTTGTATGAGAGCCCCCTAAGGAGTGGTCGAAAGGAATAGGTGTCAACGGCAAAAATGTGCGTTTTGCAAAAGTAATGGGGGTCGATGATACATATTAACCCTTTCCGGCACTCTTTTAAAGGTCATATGCTCAGGTGTATGGAATAAATAAACAAAAACCATAAAATTTGTATGGGAGCCCTCCTAAGGAGTGGTCGGAGGGAATAGGTGTCCAAGGCAAAAATATTCCTTTTGCAAAAGTAATGGGGGTCGGTCAGACATATTAACCCTCTCCGGCACTCTCTTAAAGGTCATATGCTCAGGTGTATGGAATAAATATACAAAAACCATAAAATTTGTATGGGAGCCCCCCTAAGGAGTGGTCGGAGGGAATAGGTGTCAACGGCAAAAATGTGCCTTTTGCAAAAGTAATGGGGGTCGGTCGTACATATTAGCCCTCTCCGGCACTCTTTTAAAGATCATATTCTCAGGTGTATGGAATAAATATTTTTTAAAAAAGATGTCATCAAAAGCGAATTGAATAATTCAACGTCTTATGTTACGACATTGTCGAAACTATTGTATCTTTTTTTTTTTGTTTTCTTTTTTGTATGAAGACCGACCTGCTCTAATGTGAAGCATGAAATGAAGTAATGGGCAACGCGTAGTCTCATGCCTCATTGTGTGAAAAGGTTGTCCGTATCCCCTAATTGCAGAATCCCACCAACAAAGTTAACAAATTGTGAAAATTCAAATTCACTATAAAAATAGTGAAAATTTTGCGTGTCACTTGCGACACAGCCAACGAGAAAATGTACTTATTGCAAACGAAATTTGAAGGATGGATTATCTCGCGCCGAGGTGATGTCAATTGGACACCGAGATCATGCGATATGACGCCGTTGGACTTCGTAATTTGGAGTTTACCCAAAGGAAAGGTTTATGCCAATAAAACCCAAACGATTCCGAATCTGAAACACGAAATTTAACTGGCCATTGAAGCAATTGATCCAGAATTTTAGCGAAATGCCATGGAAAATTTCATGAAATTTCATGACTTCCGTGTGCAAGCAAGGTCTTGGCGGACATTTGAGCAGTATTTTGCATTCATAACCTCCATGTCTCTACTTTATAGTTCAAGAAAAATTCAGAGACATTTCAACAAAACGATGCATTTTATTAAAAAATTAAAATTTCTGTTACTTTTGCGAAAACTTTTAATATGATGGTAGGTATAATCGGTACGGTATGATTTGTATCAGCATGACGTAATGAATATAGTAAGATGGCAGGGGTATACGATTCATATCGTTATGATGATTTTTGTTATGATTAAGTAACGGAAACTGTTTTGATTTGTGTTTTTTCCTGTAAAAACAAGATTGTTTTGGAATTTTAAGACTAAGCCAACTCTCAGGGCGATAACCCCAATAAATACGAAAGTATTGTCTTGGAGTTAGTATTTGAGTTGTATTGAATTGGTGGGAGGATGAATTGTGTAGTGTTGTTGAAGATTTTGTTTTTTAAATTAACACAGTTTGAAATTACCGGGAAAATGCTTACAGGTAGATTATACCACAATTTCACTGTGCGACCGAAGAACGAAACACTACTCGATGTGGTGTTCTATTGGGAGATGTTCTATTGGGCACCAAGGCAATCGTACAGGGATGTGCTTGGAGAGTTGCCAGAGTGAAGTATCTTACAATGTTTTAAAAAACTCTGGGACTTATCCATTTCTTTCGACACATCGAATTTGTGATCTTTCTTGGAGTTAGTATTTGAGTTGTATTGAATTGGTGGGAGGATGAATTGTGTAGTGTTGTTGAAGATTTTGTTTTTTAAATTAACACAGTTTGAAATTACCGGGAAAATGCTTACAGGTAGATTATACCACAATTTCACTGTGCGACCGAAGAACGAATCCGAAACAAAGTTCGGATTGGGTCAATATACCATGAACAATATACCATACCATGATACGACACGATCTACACTTGATATTGACACTTAATATTGAAGGTAGTAAAAGGCGAAAGGACTAAACTATGCCCTGTAATTGTCCTGCTTCAATGACGTCTCTTTGAGACGAATCTCAACACATGGAATACTAATTTTTTGTGCTCAGACACTCGAATTAGAAACCTACTTTAAAAAAAATTAAAGTGAACAATAAATTATTAAAAATTGAGAAGCCATTCCCCTTAAAAATAATAAGTAATTTCGGTCCAATGTTTGACTTTTGACTATGGAAAGGGGCCACATGCTCATTCTTAATTCCTTTAAAAGTTTTATCAAATTTAAAATTGGTCTAAAAATTAGCAATAAATGTTTTCCGTCTGTGGGAATGGCATTCCTTTGAATTGAGCTCATTAAATAAATTTGCGAAAACCAAGCTAATTTCCCAAATATTGATTGTTTTGCCCATTTCACACTTGGCCATAGATGATGCCAATGATACTTCTGATGACACAGCAAACAAATAAACTCACTTAAAAGCTCTGCAGTGTCCTTCCGGCTGAAGTACCTACTTCAAAGTTAAATTTAAAGTCAATAGCAGAGAATGACAAAAAAGAAAAAAATACCCAAAGTTTGTTAATTCGTAAAAACATCAAAATCAATATCAATTCAAATACTTGCCCCTCTCTGCTTCTTGCCGCTACAAACAAATACACATTAATTAACAAGAAATAATTTGCTCCTTGATGACGATGAGCATCCACTTCTGACCACTGCATAATTAATAAGGTTCCTTAAAATTCCATTCACACGCCATATTCCTTCGAACTACTTTCTTAATTTCCGCTCGTGTTGCTGTTTCACTCCCTTTTTACTTGCAATACTCAAACCAGCAGCAGCAGCAGCAACAACAATGAAGAAAAGCAATTAATTTTCTTTTCAATACGTTGCTTGTCCATACAACTAACTGACCTTCTATTGAATTGAATGATTCTCTGTGGAAGGTTATCCGGATGTGTTGGTGGTGTAATGCTTGAACTTATTTATGAAGCACAACTGCAACGCCTGAGTCCGACAGACACCTTAAAAGGTTTTACTCAAAATGGAACGGGACGTTTCAACTCTTGTAGAACTATGACCGCATTCAACCACAGCAGGTTCTATTCTAGCCACGTCCGAGGAGCAACATTAAAAGTTGCAAACTCAATTTGCTTCAATTAAAGCATCATTTGCTGCGCTTCCTTAGTACTCAGCTGTGGCTAAGGATGTGGCCGCCATCATGCTTTTACTTAGCCGAGTTGAGTTGTGAAAAGTTGAGCTACAGCAGGCAGCGGCCAGCAGCTGCATTAGCTCGAGTTGCAGCAGTGTCAGGGTTTTTTTTTTTTTTTTGTTTTCTAATGAGCTTTTCTTCCTTCATGGCGCGTTATTTCTTTTGTTTGCTTCTCGTCTCCTTGAGGCTGACCAAATTGGTTGAGATTCTTTTTCGTGTTTGGTTTCGGCTCTCTTTTTTAATTTTCTTGGCAACTTGCTTTTATTGTTCTACTGGACTGACATAAAAATCCACCAGTTTTCATTTATTGTAATCGCCTGTTAGACGTAACCAATTTTTTTTTTATTTATTGACTATTTCTCCACTTGGGCGTAAGAAATTCGGCTTTGTTTCAAATTGTTTTTGTTGTAATTATCCTTGAAAAATTTCTTGCTTTGTTAGCCTTTTGCAATAGCTACTCTATATGGTCAATCGTTAAGATCCTTCATTAATATTTTGTATCACGTAGGTTTTAGCTGTGTGCGTGTTTGGATTCTTCTTCTTCTTGTTATTTATTTACCTACCTCAAACTGAACCGGTGTATAGTATGATGTGAAGTTGGTAAATATTGAATGTAAACATAGCTCCGAGAAAATCATTATATTCTAATTGCTGCAGAGTTCGTGCTATTTTGTTATGATGCCACAAGAAAAAAATTGCGTAAAGGACTATTTGAAGACACTTAAATTAACGGCTGTATCAGCAAGAGGTGTAGGGTGGCATAGGCGTATTATTTAACAGCTGATTGCCTGATAGTTTTTAAAGATGTTTTCTTCCACACATAATCTCCATGTGTCTGCTTTATAATCCAATTAAAATTCAAGAAACATCCAAGCAATTTTTTCTTTTAATTCAAAAAAACAAATCCTACGACTCTTGCTGATACACTCTTTGTATCGGTGGCAATAAGCAATAACAGCTTAAGTCTATTTGTATAATTTCGAGAAATATTGCTTTAGACTTTTCGATTGTCATATATGTTCTTCTTTGGTTGGGATCATGTTAGAAGCTCGAGAATTTGTATGTAAATGGAGATGTACTCATAGAACTCAGCTACTGTAAAAACTAAATTCACGTGTTTCTACGACTTTTGGCCACGCTTCGAACATCCTACATATATTTTACTGAATTGCCCCCCCTTTCGCACTAATCTATCACCCCATTTGGAAACAAGCCAGACTTGAATGGATAAGTATGACACCTGAAATCTTTGGTTCAAATTAAAAAAAAGAAAAAAAAATAGCAAAAAAAAATGTTTGGGTTCAGCGCTCCTTATGGATCATGACCAGCTATGGGCAGAGAGCGCTTTGGGAGCGTTGAGAGCAAAGGCTTATGCAGCAACACGAAACACAACAACAAATGAATAAAATTAAAATGAATTGTTATTGAAGTAAATCAAGGATTAGTTTGATTTATTTCGTTAAAATTATATTAAAAAAAATAATTTGACATGCGTACATGGTGAATTGTTGTTTATTTTTAGGTCTTCTGGATTGATAAAAATAAATTTTCATGAAGAATTCGACTTTACAACGTATTTTATTCCACTCAAATTTGAAATTTAATTGCATTGAATTAAAATTTGATACAAAATTAATGTAAAAAACATTTATTTTTCCATAAAAATTTCGCATTACTTTTACTTTCCTAATGAATTCGCCACCATTTCTCTCGCTCAGAAGAGAGCATAATGTGAGCGGCAAACTGAAAATAGTAAAAGAGTATATTTTGTAGTCAAGTTGCGAGCTTTCTTTCTTTTAACTTTGTTCATCGTTTATATGGAACTTTCTTTGTGTGTTAGTTCTGCGGTCGACAAACATACACAGAAAATCGTTCGCCTGTTTATATTCTTCGTTTTTGTTTTCTTTTTATTTCTGCACTTATGTGCGAACGTAACCGAACTCATACCGCAGTGTGAAGAAACAAATAATCTTACGAACAATGCCGGACGTTTTTTTTTTTACTTTCCTAATGAATTTGCCACCAGTTCTCTCGCTGAGAAGAAAACACAATGTGAGCGGCAGACTGACAATAGTTGGTCGACAATTATACACAACAAATCGTTCGTCTCTATTTTCTTCGTTTTTTTTTTGTTTTTTTCTATACTCATGTGCGAACGCAAGTTTTTTGTTGTTTTTTTTTTTTTTCTCTCCCCTTTTTGTGCGGATTTTCTACGTGCATATGAACCCAAAATGGGTGAAATACATCCTATATCATTTCACCTGTTCAAAGCAGTTAGATTTCTATAAAAAATATTCGGGGCACATCTTCTCTCTACTTCATTAAAAAAATATATCATCAAAATCGGTTGAGAAACACGGGAGAAAATAGTTTTTAACTGTTATTTACCACATGTGTTAAAAAAATATAATTTATTATTTTTAGTTTATAATATTTAAACATTTAAATACATCAAAATATTCCAGCTTCGTACTCAAAATATCACACAAGTGAATGTCATGAAATTCCTCAACGTGGGTGTGTCAATATATCGATCTGTCAGTATATGACAAACGCATCACTTGCATCATCACGGATGTGGCGTTGAATACATTGAACGGAAATACCACTCTTTGCGGCTTGCTGGTCAGGCAGAAAAATTTGAGCCAAAATTAAAATAGTAATAATAAAAATGATAAAAACAGTTAAACAAGAGCTGTAGCAAACAAGCTTTAGCAAAGCTCAAAGTAAAGTGTGGAAGGCCGCTGGAAAATAATTATTTTTAGAAATGCATTTTAATCGAATACCATGTGGCTTTACGCTGCAGGAACGTCGGCCATAAAATAACAAAATTAATATAAAACGTAGATCAAAGTCGATAAACATGGGATTATATTGTTGCGAAATGAAAAAGTAAGATTAATAGGAGTAAATATTCTACAATTATTTGAAATAAATATAAATTTGGAAAAATGTTTCAAAAGGGTATAAATAATTCATAGAAAAATAGAAAAATTTGCAACAAATAGATTCAAACGAAATAATATCCTGTAATTCTATTAGCTGTAATTAAGGCGACAAAGCGCATGGAGTTAGAGTTGAGCAGTACTAAAATAGCCATAGCGACGACCATTTCACACACAGCCAAAACACTTGAAATTTCGTAATTAATTTATGTTGATGCTGGTGACAGTTGCAGCAACAATTTCACAATTGCTGGCCACTCAAGCGTGCTGTTGGCGACAAGTACTGCTGTGTGCAGCGAGACAGAGAGAGAGACAGAGAGAGAGAGAGAGAGTCCAGCAGTGACCACAAAGATGGCGCTGTTGTCAATTAGGAGCAAACTAATTTGCTGATGTAACCAGAACCATTTTTGGTGAATTTTGAAACATACGAGTACGGAAAAAAAGACTGACAATTAAAATTGTTAAGTATCTCAAAGTTGTTGAACGAAACATGATGAAATGAGCGATGACTCTGTGAAAGACATGACGTTTAACAATATGGTACAAAGACAAAAATGGTACAAAGAGAAATAATTAAAAAACATTTTGTGAAAAAGTGAATTCATATAAAAAAAAATGAAATATTAATAAAACAGTTTAAATAGGAACATCGATAAGATTATAAATATGCATATGAGTATGAATATGAATATGAATATGAATATGAATACGAATATGAATATGAATATGGATATGAATATGAATATGGATATGAATATGAATATGAATATGAATATGAATATGAATATGAATATGAATATGAATACGAATATGAATATGAATATGAATATGAATATGAATATGAATATAAATATGAATATGACTACGAATATGAATATGAATATGAATACGAATATGAATACGAATATGAATATGAATATGGATATGAATATGAATATGAATATGAATATGAATATGAATATGAATATGAATATGAATATGAATATGAATATGAATATGAATATGAATATGAATATGAATATGAATATGAATATGAATACGAATATGAATACGAATATGAATATGAATATGAATATGAATATGAATATGAATATGAATATGAATATGAATATGAATATGAATTCGAATATTAATGTATGAATATGAATACGAATATAAATTTATGAATGTGACTATGAATATGAATATGAATATGAATATGAATATGAATTTGAATATGAATATAAATATGAATATGAATGTGAATATGAATACGAATATGAATATGAATATGAAAATGAATATGAATATGAGTATGAATATGAATATGAATATGAATATGATATGAATATTAATATGAATATGAATATGAATATGAATATGAATATGAATATGAATATTAATATGAATATGAATATGAATATGAATACGAATATGAATATGAATATTAATATGAATATGAATATGAATATGAATATGAATATAAATATGAATATGAATATGAATATGAATATGAATATGAATGTGAATATGAATATGAATATGAATATGAATATGAATATGAATAAGAATATGAATATGAATATGAATATGAATATGAATATGAATATGAATATGAATATGAATATTAATATTTTCAAATAAGTAATTAAGATCCTGAGTATGAATAATTTAATGTATAAAATGCAATTTCTTTCTTTAAGATGATAATTGCTTTGAGAAGATAGATACATGGTCAACACTTCTGAGCCCAAAAACGTATCGGGTCGCATTGTTTAATGCAAGCAATAGACAGCAGGAGCTGCACGACCTGTTTGTATCTTGTTCCCACGGGCATAAAACTTTGCGTTGTATTATTGCTGCGTAGCTAATAATACAACTTTCTAACTCATGAATTGATGTGATACTCACATGACATAGAGGAGTGTATTAAATATCCGAGGTTGGCTACCTTCCCAAAAAATGTAAGCTCAACGTCATTTAGAAGAATTGGAGGCAAATCTTGTATACTTTGCAAATTTATAGCAATAGGTAAGACATATGATTTCAAAGGGTTTAACTTTAGCATAGTTACCTACGGCCACTCACCTCGTTAACTCTAACACAAAGATCTTTGGACAGTTTGTAGGATTTGCTTCTACTAACATCATTGTTTGCTACTGAAGACCACTTTCCCCGAAATTCTATCGCAGTTTTCTTTGCTGCCTTGATTTCCCTTTTGATTCAAGCCCAGTATCTTTCAATTGGTCTGAGTTGTGAACAGTTTGGAGGATTTGCTTCTACTAAGACCATTGCTAGCTACTGAAGACCACTTTCCTCGAAAATCTTTCACAGTTTTTTTTCTGCCTTGATTTCCCTTTCGACTAAAGCCCAGTATCTTTCAATTGGTCTGAGTTCTGGACAGTTTGGAGGATTTGCTTCTACTAAGACCATTGCTAGCTTCTTAAGACCACTTTCCCCGAAAATCTATCACAGTTTTCTTTGCTGTCTTGATTTTCCTTTTGACTAAAGCCAAGTATCTTTCAATTGGTCTGATTTCTGGACAGTTTGGAGGATCTACTAAGACCATTGCTAGCTACTGAAGACCACTTTCCCCGAAAATCTATCACAGTTTTCTTTGCTGCCTTGATTTCCCTTTTGACTAAAGCCCAGTATCTTTCAATTGGTCTGATTTCTGGACAGTTTGGAGGATTTTCTTCTACTAAGACCATTTCTAGCTACTGATGACCACTATCCCCGATAATCTTTCACAGGTTTCTTTGCTGCCTTGATTTCTCTTTTGAATAAAGCACAGTTTCTTTCAATTGGTCTGATTTCTGGACAGTTTGGAGGATTTGCTTCTGCTAAGACCATTTCTAGCTACTGAAGACCACTTTTCCCGAAAATCTATCACAGTTTTCTTTGCTGCTTTGATTTCCCTTTTGACTTCAGCCCAACATCTTTCAATTGGTCTGATTTCTGGAAAGTTTGGAGGATTTGCTTCTACTAGGACCATCGCTAGCTACTGAAGACCACTTTCTCCGAAAATCTTTCACAGTTTTTTTTGCTTTCTTTCTTTGCTTTCTTTGATTTCCTTTTTGACTCAAGCCCCTGTATCTTTTAATTGGTCTGAGTTGTGGAAAGATGGAGGATTTACTTCTACTAAGACCATTGCTAGCTACTGAAGACCACTTTCCCCGAAAATCTATCACAGTTTTCTTTGCTGCCTTGATTTCCTTTTTGACTCAAGCGCAGTATCTTTCAATTGGTCTGAGTTCTGGACAGTTTGGAGGATTTGCTTCTACTAGGACCATTGCTAGCTTCTGAAGACCACTTTCTCTGAAAATCTGTCACAGTTTTCTTTGCTGCCTTGATTTCCTTTTTGACTCAAGCGCAGTATCTTTCAATTGGTCTGAGTTCTGGACAGTTTAGAGGATTTGCTTCTACTTAGACCATTGCTAGCTAGACCACTTTCCCCGAAAATCTATCACAGTTTTCTTTGCTGCCTTGATTTTGCTTTTGACTCAAGCCCAGTATCTTTCAATTGGTCTGAGTTCTGGACAGTTTGGAGGATTTGCTTATACTAAGACCATTGCTAGCTACTGAAGACCACTTTCCCCGAAAATCTTTTACAGTTTTATTTTTGGACAGTTTGGAGTATTGCTTCTCGAGGCACCAAAACTACATTATTTTTTGAGTATCACTTCAAGGCTACTTTGCTGTAATGACAAGAAGCTACGTCGGGCCAAAAGAAAGTGGAAACATCATGTTGTTTTATAAAAGGCTTTAGTCTTTTTTTTCCAAACATTCTTAAATGTAAATTTCCGAATTTATTGTTCCAGTGGTGTTCAAACGGCTGCAGATAGCTTGCCATACCAGGAATATTCGAGGAAATTTGGTCTGGTTTTTTGACTTAAACCTTTCGTCGACATTACCCCGCGAGTCTGTGGTCTCAAACTCCTGATCTTGAAGCTGTGAAAAGTCGGCTTGAACATGCGTCTCAACGACCATGATACAGCATTTGAATTTTTCAAAGAAATAATTTTTAAATTTTTTGGGACGTTGTTTTGCTTCCGTGTTCTTCAAAGTATTGCTGTCTGGTATACTTTTTGCACTTTGAAAGTCTTCAGACCAGCTTTTTTTTTGACCTTGTGTACAAAAAACACGGAACACTCTACCTTCTGAGGCAGTTTGCTGCCAGAAATGTAGGCACTCTTCTTTAACATGGTGACAATTTTCTTTGGCCTTTTCCTTCTAAAACCTGCCTTTCGAGTGACAACCAAGTCTTCTTAAAACTTCTGAAAAACTTTTGACACTTTTTTCGCGCCAATTTGTACTTCCTGAGCAATTTTTTTCAATGTCCACTGAGGATAGATTCCGTACTTCCAATTCACTTGTCATTTTGATATGAATTAGAGTGTCCTGCGAAAAAAAGCATAACTTTCTGAAATAGATTTTCAAGCCTATTGCTTTGAATTTGAGAGATTTTCAAAAAAGGTCCTGATCACAAAATTGACATCAAAATTTATCCATCGTGGTAGAATTTATAGTACAATAGGATAATATTTTCTGCAAAAATTTATTCGAATGGCCATTTAAGCAACCAAATGACCTAACACCCATCGTTTCTTTCTAATGTACTGCATATCTATACTGTGGCAATTTTAGCGAATTTTTTCTAATGATCTATCCTTTGGAGCTTTCGGGAGCATTCTCCATTTCCTCAGTTCATTATTCATACTGTGTTATTAATTAAAATATAAACAGAATTCCAGAAGTGGACATTCACATCCAAAGATACATCGAATGCTTGGAATTTCGATAAAAAATCTTAACTTCTTCGGAAGGAGTTGATTAGTTCTCTCCTTATCCATCTCTTGCCCTTTTTTTGGTGAATCGCTAGTCATGATGTTAAAAAATGATTTTAGCAACATGATCTAGAGGTTAAGTGCGGGTTGTTTCTTCTTCAAAATACTTCACAGCTTTCGATGCAAAATAAAATCCAAGCGACAATGAACCTTTTTCGGCAACAGTTTCAATAAATATTTATTTGAGAGTATTCCAGATACTCACATTTTCAAAAAAAAAAATGGTTTTTTTTTAGAATTTCCAGCAATGATTTCCTAAATTATCCACAGAATAGACGTGATTGCTTAAACTATAGAGCGTAATCACTGGGCTTAAATGAATTGATGTCACATGAGGCATATCCTGAAAGCCAAGTAGAGGTTTCAAATTAAGCTTATAAGCTTTAAAGTTGCAAAGAAACTATGAACTAGTTGATTCTTTTCTGTTTCATTTTTATTTTATTTTTTTTTTATATAACTTTTTATTACAATTTTAGTCCTGAAACAAATCCTTTTCAACCACATACGGCAAAGTCATAATCCTGGGTCATTCTTTATTCCAACTTAACGTAACAAATAGGAAGCGCTATAAGGATATGCAGAGTAAGCAGCAGCATAGGGTGAAGCAGCAACATAGGGTGAGGCGTACGAGGCGTAGTAAGGCGATGCATAGGCAGCCGAGTAGGGTGCAGCATAGGCCGCGGCAGTATAGGGTGATGCCGAGTAGGCCAAAGGAGCAACAATGCCAGGCTTGGCAGAAGCCAAAGCAATGATGCTTACGAAGAACAAAGCGAACTATTTGATGAAGGAGGAGAATTTAATATATTAAATAAACTTTTTTAAAATTTGTTTGCTCTTTAGCCAAAACTTACCAATTTGAACATTTTTACTGTGATTATTTTGATTATGTTGTTGGTTCTGTAAAGTGAACTGTTGGTGTTTGCCACGGAGCAAGTGGTTTAAATACCTTTTTGTTAAGTACTATTTTGGAAGTTTTAAAAATTCAAAAGCCGTCATGAAGCACGTTCTACCCAGTTAAGGTCAATAAACACTAGAAGCTTGTGAATGAAATTTATGCTTTGCTTACTTGTGAATTTTTAACTTTTCGTGTGCAGCTTTTTGGTTCGTTAACTAATAGTATACTATTAATCTCAAAGAGCTTTTAAAATTTATTTAAACTCAAACCAACACAACGAGGAAGAAAATTCTTAGAAGCTTTAAGAAGATGTGAAGAACATCAACTTTTTTCAAAATCAATGCATTTAAAACACGACAAATTCGAAATTAAAGCAAAATTTATACTTTATTAATCATCCTTACAATCGTCTATTTAGAATTTTCTCAAAAGAAGCCACTTTAATAACATCAAAGTATAGTATAATTAAAGTCCAACCCTCGGAAATCATCATCCTTCTATTTAGATATTTCCTTAATATTCTAATTAAAATCTCAGTCTCTATTCCTCTCTCTCTCTCTCTCGCACGATCTATTTCAACTCTATAATTAGCTCTGCATAAACTGTCACAGCATTGTGGCCATCACGTAGCTCACGCCAATAAGCATTACTGACAAAATTCCATCCATTCGACCGACACGTTATTTTAACTAGTTGTCAAATCAAATCGTTCTCTGCATACCAAATGAAGCCTGCACAACGATAAAATTGAGTCACTTGGTCAGTGCGCCCAAAATTTTCAACGCTGCACAGTGGTCAAAAATATGCTATAAGTTCGTTTTTTATATATGTATGTAAAAAAAAAAAAAATACAAATAAAGTAAAGCATTTGCAACAAATTGAGACGGTTTGAGGAATTTCAGAGCATACTTTTGGGCTGTGTAATTTTCGAAAAAAAGCAATTTTCTCATTAGAGATTGTTGATTTCGCTTTAGCAAGCCTGTGTCTGAAAGTGTATTAAAGAAAGTTATCAGGCTACTTTTCAATGGTTTCTCTTGCAAGAAGCAGAGGTTTATGCTTACAAAAAAATAGGTAATTTTATAAAAAAAAACAAAATACTTCCTATGTCTGTAAGAAAAGGAACAGAAAAAATATGAAATTCTACAAAAAAGGACCTTTTGAAATAATTAAAACCATTTCGATGAATTTACTCGGATTTATAAAAAAAAATTGTACCGAGATCATTTTAAAATCTCCTCTAACTTTTGAGACTCTAAACAACAAACATTTTTTTTTCCATACCGTCCTTTAAGACATACATACTTATCTAAATTTTTTGGCAATTTGAAAATTCCTCCCAACTAAAACTTCTTCCGAAATCTTTGAAGAAAATTGAAAAACCGGGAACACTTCTTTCAATGTGAATTCGTGGTTTCTCAAATGGAAAGAAAGAAATCTGCCAATTAACAATAAAATGTCTAAATTGTCAGTTTTTGCTTGGAATACATGTTTAATAAGGACTTCCCTATTTTTTCTTTTTTGTAACGAGTTTTATATTTTTTTTTCTTGTCTTATACTAAGTAAGGCCCTCTATCTACTGAAATATTAACAAACTACTAAAAAACCTTTGAAACGATTTTACCTAAAATATACCCTTTCAGAGGGTGGCGCCTGTTGCCATGTGATGCCAATTCGAGACCAGGTTCGAACTCCAGTTGACACAAAATAAGTACTTATTATGACTTAATTAAATTAAAGGCCTATTATGATTTGTAGCCCTAGCTATTTGGTCCTGTGGGCCATCTTATTTTAGGATTTGTTCGGAGTATACAAAATTTAATAAATTTTGCAACTTTGCAATTAAAGGCAAAATTTGACAGTTTCCAAAAAAGTTATATATGAAATTCACATATAAAACATTGCTCTATGGATTTAATGGGTAAAGGGTTATTTATTTAACCATTTGGTTTCTAAAAATTGAAAAAAATAACAGAAAATTTTCAACAATAAATGAAATATTTAGTTGGAGCGATACATCAACGCCTGCAATTTACTTTTTAAAGATTATTTCATGTAAATATTGCCAGCGGCTACGCCTGAGGTTGTCCTTCTGTAAGCTCCAATTTTGGCATACTTTTTCCAGCATTTCGCCCGGTATCTCACCAATGGCATCTGTAATGTTGTCTTCCAGGGCTGTAATTGTAATAAACACGAGAGATTTCACATAGCCCCACAAAAAATAGTCTAGTGGGGTCAAATCGCATGATCTTTGCGGCAATTGGACTGCTCCAAAACGTGAGATTAATTGCTCACCAAACTCGCCTCTCAATGGGTCCCTGGTATCGCGTGCCGTATGGCATGTGGGATTCGTCCATTTTGGGAAAAAAAGTCACGGTATCTTGCACCATTGACTGTAACGTTGCGATTTTCATTATTTTTAGAAAAGAACGGTCTAATGATGCCGCCGGCCCACAAACCGCATCAAACAGTGCATTTTTCAGGGTGCATTGGCAGCTCTTCAGACCAAATTCGGCAATTCTGTTTGTTGACGTACCCATTGAGCCAAAAATGAGCTTCGTCACTGAAAAAAATTTTTCGATAAAAAAGTGGATCTTTATCCAACTTTTCTAAGGCCTATTCACCAAACAAACGACGTTGTGGTAAGTAACCCGGCTTCAGTTCTTGCACCAACTGTATTTTATATGGTTTCATACCGAGGTCCTTATGTAAAATGTTCCAGGTGGTCGATTAACACAAGCCCAATTGTTGAGAAAGACACCGTTGAGAAAGACACGACGAATTGTGATATCGTGATCTTCATTGACAATGCCCGATACAGCAGCAATATTCTCTTCGGTACGCACTCTCCGAATACGGGTTTGTAGATTGATGTCCAATAAAGTGAAATTGGACTGGTGCAAAATTTGATCACAATACCTTCAATAGCCTATTCGGCGGGCCGATTATGATTATAACTAAAATGGACGTAATTTGCGAAACACATTTCTCACAGAGCAGGGGTGAGGTGTCAAAAAATGTACACTGAAAAAACAAATAGCAAAAATCACTCTTTATTTATTAAAAAATTAAGATGTTACATTAACTCAACATTTTGAACATTTAAATGGTTACCTATTTATATATATTATATGTTAAATTATTTCTTTATTTTTATTAGTTTTTGAAAGCTTGGGGGGTATCTAAAGCAGTTATACCCCGAAATTTCCTGGGGAAGTTTTCTTAGAATTCGTCGTAGATTAAATTTTTGCTATACGCCTTTTGACAAAAACAATTGACCCATCCTAGTCTGCATGCTTAACCGAGCCGGTAATTTGAAAGAGAAATTGTACTTCAAACATTATATCCTTGTGTTTCCTTAATAATCCAAAAAAGTTTCAGAGACTTCCAAACAATTGTTGGGTTTTATTCAAAACACAAATCCTACACCTATTCTTGATAAACACTTTAATGTTTGTCGAATTCAAGTTTAAACCCGAAAAGTTTTTTCCGAACTGCTTCAGTCTAATAAAAATAAATTAAACAAAAAAAAAAAAAAAATTAAATTAAACAAAAAAAAAAAAAAATCAGCAAAATTTTACTATTTTTCGACCACTGTGCGCTTCTACACAGGCTGATTGAGTGGTTATGAGTGAGCTAGTCGGCCGGTCGGTTGTATAGTGGGTGCTAATATTTGCCTCTCTGTCGCACTTATGACACTTTGTCATTCGATTGAGTTATGAAATTTTGATTTGTTTGTTTATTTTGTTTTGTCATTTCAGAATATTAGACGAGGTTTAACGTGACAAGAAATTGACTTAATTGACAGAACGTACAACAATGACAGCAACAACAACAATAACAAACACATTGTTCAATAAATCAGACAAGGTAACAATATCGATTACCTTTTACAACAACCAACAATTATCTGGAACAATGCACGGAACATGGTCAGCCGCCGCCGTTGAGGTTGAGTCTGAATATCGATTATTTTGAAAATTTTTTATTTGTTAAATGTTTCTTTATAATTTTATTGGAGCTTCTTCTGCGATTGCTTTGCCACTATCTTCCGCAATAATTTAAGCTTTGCACGTTGCCAAAAAATTTGTTGAAGGTCCTGACCCCCTCCCTCATTTCTTTGCCAATTTATGTAGAGCTTTAAATGCAGCACTAGGCTTGATTGTTGGCGTATTTCTTGTATTCTCATGGACAAAAATACATGAAAAAATATTGCCTTTTTTATTTCTAGAAAAGTTTAGTTCGTATAAATACACCTTCGCAAAATTTCAATCGCATCAGTTTCTCTTAGTCCCGCTTAGAAATATCATCACAATTTCCAACAAAATGTTCAAATTTGTAAGTTTTTAAAAAAATTTTTTCATAAAAATTTTCCATTTATCTTATTTTTATCATATAGTTCGCTATTTGCTGCATGGCTATCATTGCTCTGGCTGCTGCCAAGCCTGGCATTGTTGCGCCTCTGGCTTACTCGGCTGCTCCTTACACTGCTGCAGCCTATGCTGCACCTTACTCGGCTGCCTATGCATCGCCTTACTACGCCTCGTACGCCGCACCCTATGCAGCTGCCTACTCTGCATATCCTTATAGCGCTTCCTATTTGTTGGGTTAAGTTTATTTAAGGATTATTTTTGGATAATGAACTCTTGACGATAAAAACGAAACTCTGCTGTTATCAATAGACAACAACAAAAAAAAGCTTACGAAAATATTAGTTTGTAGAAAAATATAAAAAATTTTTTATAATTTTCTTATTTAATTCAACTCTTATTCTAACAGAGCAGGTCAGAAGCACGAGGGCAATTTGAGAAGTCAGTGACTTTTTGCATTTTTCGCGTAGTAGCTTTAAATGCAACACTGGTCCTGTAAACTACCATCTATTAATAGACTGCTGTTAAATTTTGAGCAAACTGTGCCATATAGTTTGTGTTTGACAAGCACTTAGAGCAGACAACATCAAGCAGAGTTAGAGATTGGAAATTTCGAAGAATAGCTTCATTAAAAAAAAACAAAAACAGCGAATTGCTTATATTCGTAAACAGATGGTTTGACAGGTGCTGTACCCACCACAAGATAGAACTTCAACTTCTAACCCTACCTTGTTAAATATACCTTGCACAATATTATAGTTGAGGTCATGATACAATTATACGAAGTAGGAGTGACAGTTTTTTTTGTGTCGCACCAACTGTCAAAATTGTATAAATTAGAGAACGAAAAAAGTAAAAAAGAAAATAGAAAGTAAAATATACAGGCAAATGACAGTCGGTGCAAGACACTAGTGGGAAAATAGCCAGTTGTCACTCGTACCTTGTATAATTTACCTTTTTGACAAACACACCCAGTATTCATCAGCTGGTTTGGGTTCTCATCACGGTGTAAGATTTTACTGATTTTAGACAAACTTACATGGAGAAAACATAAAAAATTAAGGGCAATCTTCGAAGTTATAAAAAAAAAAAAAAAAATAAATAAATAACTGGCCATTTCAGCCCTTGAAAGGACTTTGACCTAGCTTCTTATAATCAATTGTGTTGTGCGTGTTATTAAGTTTGTACACAATGACCGAGAACCGGACCTACAGGTTTAACGCCGACTCCGAACGGCGATGAACTGAATGTTCTTGTTCTCAAGAAGCTTTACATGGCATTTTGGTTACTCTCTGAGGTTTGCCATTGTCTGCAGAGAGGTGGCGTCCGATCAGAAAAATTATTTTAATTCAAATAATTTTCTGTCGCTGCTGGGGTTCGAAAACGGGTCAACAGGTTAGTTGACATAGCGGCCACTGACTTTAACCAACTACGCCACGGACGCCACGAAGTTATACGAAGTTATACGTACTTTAAATTGCAAGTCGATCCGAACAAAATGTACTCAGATATGAGCGTTGATAGAGAAGAATCCATTGCGTAGGCGACTGGCTAGTCTGCCGCCTGCCGCACACGGCCCTCTAAAAAAAAATATACCTCTTATTCTAAATGTCACTCACTTATCAAATTTCCATCTTCGGACGGCATCATCGCTTGCCGGACTCTTGATTGTTAATAAAATATTTTCCCAAGAGATAGCACCTATCGCCGTTAAAATTAAAAAAACAAGTAAGAAATGATCTTCGACTGGGTCGAAGTTAAAATACCCCCACGGCCGAACCAAAGTATTTATATTCAGAGTCTTAAGCAATCTTAAGTTTATTTGTAAAAACATTTTCGTTATAGTTTTAACAGAAAATACTCGATTTTGTTTTTTGATAAAGTCACTTTGTATGGGGGGTAGGCGTGGTTTTCACTCGATTTCGTTGAATTTCATACACAGAGTACATTTTATATATAAAGAGATTTTAACGTTTTGGTAAAGTCACTTTGTTTGAGAGGTAGGTGTGGTTTTCATCCGATTTGGCTTATTTTCGAACTTGACTTTTATTTTTTTGAAAAAAGCTAAATAAATATTGCATTTTGTGATGATAGCTTGGAAATTACGGCTGTAATCGTGATCACAGACAGAGAGACGACTCGGGTGGTGATGCTGATCAAAAGAATATATATATATTTTTCTATACCTACCACGCCTCTTTATGGGCGTTAAAAACAGAGTGACGAAATTAATATACCCCTTATACGTTTTTTAAACGTGGGGGTATAAAAATTCAATTATCTCACACTTAATTTTCCATAGTGACTATTCAGAAAAATTTCTTCTACATACCTTCTGATCCAAAAATACCCAGAGTTCTTTATCGTTATTAATTTTATATCCTTCAAAGTAATCTCCATTTGAAGGAGATTATTGAGATAAAATTATTTTGACAATATCTCAAACGCGGTCAGTTTAAATGGGAAATTCCGGGTATTTTTGATCAGAAGGTAGAACAAAATGAAGAATAATAAAAAATAGTTTTTCAAAAAAATTAAAAATGCGAAAACAGATGTATAGGCATTTTTTTTAATACTAGTAAAAATTTTTCTATGACTTAAATATTTATAGAATATCTTAAATGCCAATGTGTAGAATTTATAATTTTTATAACGTAATTTTCTTCAATATCTGGGAGTGGTTATAATTAATTTATACTATACTAAAACGTAAATAAAAAGATTGTGACGGAAAGACATGCCTCAATCGAATAGGGTTGATCCACGACATTGATTCTGTCTATTCCTCCTTAGACTATGGGCGTAATGTCTTAACAGAGTTAATACAAGATTTAACATTGGTTTCAAACCCGTCTTTTCAGTCTATTGTACGACATTTAAAATAATAGATCGATGAAGCATCAAACAACGCGTAAAATTGTTAAAATCTATTACATAAGTGGTGAATTTTGTGTGGACACTTCGCTTTTCTAACAAAATTTTCTTCAACGATAATGCCTATTTCTCTCTCGCTGGGTATAAAAGAAGAGAGCTCGTTAAACCCACAATAAGTTCTGACGGGCACGCATTATGGGCTCTAAATAGCAATTAATAAAACACACAACTTTTTTACAATTCTTTTTCATTTTCAGTGGTGAAATTTTAAAAATTTGAATTTTTTTCATTTATTTCTGTTTAGAAAATATTTTCATGTGAGTTCTGTAGCTCAGTGCGTACAGCATTTTCTTTTAGAATCGTGAGGTTGTGAGTTTGAGTCCTAAAAATGTCAATGAGTCTCTTTTTTGTTTAATTTTTATTCAATAATTTTTCAATTGTTAAACCAATGTTAAAATATGAACTTTGTTTTTAATCTAAATTTAAAAAAAAAACATTTATAACGACGTTTTTTTGAGAGAGGCTCAAAATCTTCAGAGTTTTAATCCCAAAACACAAAATCACCAGCTTAAAAATTCTACAAGATAAAAATCCCCAAACTCTAAATCCCCAAAAAGCTCCAAATATCCAAATATCAAAACAATTCTTCTAATTTTTTTACATTTCCTATTTTGCATTTATTTTAAAAATTTTCAAGTATACGTTGATTTTTTAATTATATTAAACTTCAAGACTTTTATAAAAAAAAAAAAATGAAAAAAACTACTAAAATCTAGTGGTGCATAATGCTCGATACTTTTAAGTATTTAATGCTCTTTGAGTATCGCGAAAATTCCAAAACTTCTTTGATAAAAATTGAGTCTGACGAAGCAATACTAGTAAAAAATGCGAAGGTGCATAAAAAAATATAACAAAAAAAGCAATAAAAACTTGTTACGAAAAGCCAAAGAAAGTTACTAAAAATAAAAATAATATGAGGTGTATAAAATATATTGCCAATAATATTTTACTATGTTATAAAATAAAATAGTTAAAAATATTAAGATTTTTTCTTTGATCTTTATGAAATTAGAAACAATATTAATTTAATCGTTATTACTTTTAAAATATTTAGACTTTGAATTATTTATTATTCCTTTATTTTTATTTATATATTTGCAAAAAAAAAATAAAATTATATTAAAAATAATAAGCTCAAACTTATTATTTTATATATTTGCTTGGTAAGGTGATTACTATCCTATTAAGTTTAACAAGCTTAGTATTTTTAAATCGCTGCGATTTTTAACCTAACTCTAGCTTATTAGACTAACTTTGGGAATTTTGTGTTTGACGATAATGAGCCCAACCCCCTTTTTTAATTTATTTTTCAAAATTTTTTTATTTCTTTATTTAAAACAAAAAGGTTGTTTTTTTCCATTTCATTCCTTTTAAAAAAAACGGAGTCTGAATTCTCAGCTTTAAATACTAATCTTCAAAGTCAAAGCCAACAATTTACTTTGAATTCAATTTTCCCAACACCTTTTTCGCATTTCCGTTCTCTTTTTGTCACAGTGTAACATGACATTTCATGTGAAGTGCTTAATTATCGCATGCTACAAATAGTTATTAAATTTCTTATGCTTTCAAACTGTTGCGTCCTGTCAAAGTATTTCATACATTTCATGCGATAAAACGATTTTAACATGGCGCACCGTTTGAGTGGCACTGTAGTAAATATCTCATGCGATATTAAGTGTCAAATATTCGCTCAAGATTTGCTTGTTTCTCGCAGCAAACAAAAAATTCTCTCACAACTCGAACCCATTGACCCGCGTTAAACTCTCTACATTTACTGCCAGTGAACGGGCAGGCGCACTCTGCGCTGTCTTCAGTCATGTGTATTCTAGTAGCCGGCATTTTTGGCTTTGTTTTGCTTAACTTTCCTTTCATTTCCTTTCCTTTCTTCACTTTTTGTGTTTATTATTCTGTATTGTGTTTTATGCTTTGATTCCTTGCAATACACAAAATTGTGAATACATATGTTTATATTTGACTTTAAGCCTAACCAAACTATCCCCCGTCTTAAGCACCACCACGTTAACTTAACATTGTTAAGTCTTGTAAATTCCTACGTTCTTATCTCAGAAACCACCCTCTGGGTGACCAAAGAGGAAATCCGAAAAAAACACCCCATCTTTTTTAAAGTTTGAGTTATGGAATGGTTTGCATAAAAGCATTTTATTGACTCCGTTTTTTTTTTTGTTTTTGTTTTTGGTTTTGTTAAAGGTTTGCCTATAAAATTTAATTTTTCTTACAATAACAAGGAAACCTTATCTAAGGGTGACCTATGACCACCGACTGTGAATGATTTGAAAATTTGTGTAGCAAGTTTTCACAGACAAAGGGTGTTTTTTAACTCTATTCCATTTGAAATGGTCAAGTTCAGAGCATCCTGTCTAGTCCGTCATCACTCAAAGGAAAACACAAAAAATAAGAAGTCATCATCGAGCGATAACAATACTCGTAATGTTTCTTTTCATTGCTTCCGACATCTTGTTATGATTTGCCTACCATATGGTTCCGTGCTAGACTTATTTCCTTTAAAGTCTCAAAGCTTTGATTCATCGCCAATTTGTGATGTATGTTGACCTTAATTGATTTTCTGTGTTCGCGAAAGTGTTATTTATCGAGAATTAAAAAAGATTTTTAACCCTTTAAAGCTGTTAATTGATAAATATATGATGAATAAGAACATTTTTTTAACAGAAATCGAAAAAAGAAAAATATTTGCACTGTGTTAGAGTGGGTTGTTTCCATACAAACGATTGACAAAAATAGACAGAGTTGTTGGATTGGATTTGAATGAAATTTGAAATATTTACTCATTACTAAAAAAAAAAGACTGAGTTCAAAAATAACCTCACGTTAAATGTTACCCTTCCACTTTTCATAGAAAGTCCAATTTATATCGAATTTTGTAAATTTTTGTGAGGGGGATGGGTTGGGTGTTATTTGTTCTCTTCTCTTTAAATTAAAATAATTGTATTAAAGATGAATGGCCTTCTTCAATGAATTTTTATTATTTATTGACATAATTTTGTGTGCGAAATTGAAGTGGTTTTGAAATTGAAGAAATTTAAACTCGTAAGTCGGTAACTACGTCTCGCACTGTACAAAAATTTTATACACAACAAAAGAGCGATATACCATAGTATATAAAAGAGTGAATGATGAATTTGAAGACAAATTTGATAGACCCATTTTGACGTGAGAAGCTTAGTTTTACCGCGTAGTGTTTAAAAAAAGTTGAAGAAGACATTTTTTCAAAATACATCTTCGTTGCATAAAATTATTACTCGCTGATATAATTCTTAACTATAATATATTCTTAATTTTTAATATCACCTAAACATTTGACACAAATAATGGTACGATAGTAAAGGTTAATCTTTTACTTGACTGGTTCTTAGCTCTTTCGACAAAACCAAACGAAAAAATCATGACGTCATAAGGCCGCGAAAAGAGCCGATCCAAGATTGAAAATAGAGCTCCCATGCAACAGCGTTGCATGGAATTATTACTTGTCGAGTATGTGCGCTACGGTCAATTTTATAGAACGG
The DNA here is from genome assembly GCA_943735915.1 of Pherbina coryleti. Taxonomy (NCBI): domain Eukaryota; kingdom Metazoa; phylum Arthropoda; class Insecta; order Diptera; family Sciomyzidae; genus Pherbina; species Pherbina coryleti. The sequence continues at coordinate 90,087,298 of OX030952.1, forward strand.
AACTAAAGAGTGTGTACTTAGCATTACGATAAAAAAGTAAATTATGACGCCGTCAGTATACAATAAAGGAATATTGTTGCATGAACTTGTTACTCGCTGAGTAGAAGTTTAATTTACAAAGAGGCCTTTCAGAAAACCTAAATGCACCATCGTTGAATGGATATATTGAATAACGCTAAAGTTAATGTAAGTGTACCACATAAAAGTAAAAACAAAAAAAATAAAATGATATGGATATGGATGAGGACAAAAATCAGAAAAAAGATAAGGGCAAAGATTTTGACAAAGATTATAAACCAGAATAACATTAGAAGAAGGACAAAGATTTGGACATACATAGATAAGAACATGGAATATAGATATGGACAAGGATTGATACAATGATTGGGAAAAGGACTAGTATAAGAATTAGGACAAAGACGTGGGCACAACTTAAGTCACTTTTAAGGCAAAATTGAAAAAAGAATGAGAGCAAAGATTGGGATAAGGAACAGATCAAGGATTTGGATGCGGTAAGAACAAGATTTAGGACAAATATTCGGAAAATATGCGAGATAAGTATAAGGTAAGGGATTCGAACAAGGAATGGGTCAGAAAATTTGAAATTGGGTTAAAACAACAATTTGGATAAGGATAAGGACAATTATAAGGCAAAACACATTATTTTTCCCTCCAGTGCACAATGGTCCCAAATCTATTTTTAACGGAAAAATTTTAAACTTGAGATTTTCCAAAATATTTTTTAACAATTCGATCTCTTACACTTTGATGACAACGGAAAAAAATAATTACGTCAAGTGGCTATGCGGTGTTTAAACAGCTGTTATTGTTTACATTTTGTAAAAAACATTTTTCAAGCGTTTTTGCAATAAGAAGTTTAAGAACATAAGAAGGTAATATTTGAAAATAATATGTGCGACCTTAATTTTTGACAATCGAGATTGTATTACTCCAAGTATATTCCTTTAGAAGAAAATAAAAATATATTTTTAATTGGTTGTATTTTGTGTAAAATTTCATGTTTTAATTCGATGAAGTTTTATGTGAAGTTGCGAATAAGTATTTTGTCTTTCGTGGAGTTGAACTTACGTTGTGTATAATTGTGTAAGGAGTGTTATATATTATTTAATCGTGAAAATCTCAGCTTTTATAGTATTCTAACAATTTTTACAGCCACTTGCAACCCCGCGAAAAATTTCTTCATTTCTAGAAAGTTTGAAGTTAAAATTTGGAGAAACTTTTGATTTCTGGTATATAAAAAAAGATATGGAGGATAATTGCAGTTATCTCGAAAGAAGACTTCAAATGAAATTAGCCAAGATTTGAAGTCACAATAAAATACAAAAAAAAAGAAAAATCGAAATTTGTGTAACTTTACTAAATTGAATCTATCTCAATTTTTGAGCCAGGAATCTAAACATAAAGTAGTAACAGCTCATTCAATAAGTCTCTAGGATAAGTAAGAAAACACGAAATTTTGATAAAACTCGATTATATTACTCAACATAGTTGCCTTCGAGAGCGATACAACGAGTATAGCGATTTTCCAACTTTTCGATACTTTTAAAATCTGAAAACAGGAAAAAGTCACTGGGGGCTAAATCTGGAGGATACGATGGGTGGGTAAGCCATTCGAAGCTCAATTCATTAAACTTTGTCATCGTTTTCATAGATTTGAGACACGGTGCATTGTCTTGGTGAAACAACATTTTTTTCTTTTGCAAATGTGGCCGTTTCTTTGTGATTTCCGCCTTCAATCGATCCAAAAGTACACAGTAATAGTCGCTGTTGATGGTGGTTCCTTTTTGAAGATAGTCGATGAATATTATTCCTTTCGCATCCCAAAATACAGACGCCATCACCTTACAGGCCAAGGTCTTTGCTCACTTTGGATTCGGTTCGTCGACTGCTGTTCACTCAGCTGACTGTCTTTTGAATGCTGGTATGTAATAGTGAGCCATGTTTCATCTTTTGTCACATATCGACGATAGAATTCGATTTTATTGCGGCTTAACAGCGCCAAACACTCCTCTGAAGCATCAAGTCGTTGTTGTTTTTGGTCGACTGTAAGCTCACGCGGCACCCACTTTGCACAGAGCTTTCGCATACGCAAATGTTCGTGTAAAATGGTAAAAACCCTACCATCTGATATCTTTACAATGTCAGCTAGCTTGTGCACCTTCAATTTGCGATCGTTCATAACCAGTTCGTGGATTTTTTTTGTTATTTTTTCTGGAATAACAGCCTAATTTGGGCTTCCACTGCGCTCTGCATCATTTGTGCTGGTACGACCACGTTTAAATTCAGCAATCCACTTTTCTACCATTTGTCTCGATCGAACAGAGTCCGTATAATGCTTATCGAGCCATTTCCATCTTTTTTTTTTCATCAAAAAGCTTCAAATCAAATGCTTTATCAAAACTCGAAATCCACTTTTTCCATTTTTTTTGTATCAATAACAAAAGTTACACACAAAATGCTATAACTCACGAATCAATAGTTAGATTGTTGTCAAATTTATATACGTATCGTTTGAAGGTAAGTACTAAATAAATATTATATGGAAAAAAATCTAGTAACGCCATCTAAGTATCATCCTATGGTCTTTTTGAACAGACTGTTACCCTGATTTACCACTTTGTATGTAACTGTCTGAAATATTGGCCGTGGCCTGCCCATTTCTTGTACGAACATAACCTAATGCATCGTAAGATATTTTACAAAAAATTTAAAAATCTATATCAATTTTTGAGGCAGGAATGGAATCTTAAAGTTGTACACTGGCTTACCAGATTGTGTGGCGGCTACCTGAAATAGTGGGCGTGGCCTGTCCATTTTTTGTTCAAACATAATCTAATGCATCGTAAGATAATTTACAAAAAAGTCTGATTCTATCTCAATTTTTGGAGCAGTAATGGAACCTTAAAATGCAATCGCTTACCACTTTGTTAAACGGCTGCCTGATATAGAGACGTAGCTCGTAAATTTTTTCAGAAAATCATTTTCTTTATCTAAAAATGCTATGTGAAAACTTTCAGATCTGTAGGTCAATTTTAAATATTCTATTTTGCAAAAAATCGATTTGGGACCATTGTGCAGTGTCTAACATGGTCGCTTCGGCGTTAATGAGTTAAGGTGAATGCAAGTTAATGGATTAAACTTCTAGCTCTGCTTAAAATTATGTAGCAATAGTCAGCGGTGGATCTAGGATTCGCCAGAGGGGAGGAGGGGGGGCTGAAACTACAGTTTTGTGTGCCAAGGGTGGACCTGAATTGTCTTTTTGGACTGTTTTTAATTTTTTTCCCATACAAAAATTTCTCCAAGGGGGGGCTAAAGCCCTTTGAAGCCGTATGTAGCTCCGCCACTGGCAAAAGAGCTGATTTCTTAAAAAGAATGTAAACATATGTTAATGACGATATGTGTCCGCTAAGGGTTAAAAAATAACTTAAATTTCAGCTTTTAATTCATTGTTGGCAACAAACTGCTAGATAAACTAATTTCTCGCATGATATATTTTTACGTTATGTCAAATGTAAACCTGTCAAACAACTAATTTTAGTTAGTTGATGACTCTCGGAGCGCCTCAAATAAGCAAATACATTTGCTCTCACACACATACACACACACAGGCAGCCGCAGACAAAACAGCGTAGACATACAACAACAACAGGAAAAAACGACAACAAATTGTAAACACAAACAAACAAACAAACGCACTGCCGCATCACACAACGCTGTGTTGTTGTATCTCAATGTGTAAAAATATGAATTTTTTCTTCAACTTCAGTCGAATTTTGTTAGTCGCTGCGTGTAGATGGCGTCTGTGTTGCCAGCGATGCGTGTTTCGTATTCTTCCTCTTCTCGTGCTTGACTACAGTGTAGTGTGTATGTGCGTGTGTGTTTAGTGTTTTTTTTTTGTGATTATTGAGTTTTCATAAAAGAAACAATGAAATATTAATGTTTTCTACATGCAAAAGGCGCCAAAATGTGACGCAAATAAAGTTTTTAAACTTAAGATAAACGCGTTGATTTATTTTGTTTTTATTTCAATACAAACAAGGTAAAAGACAAAAGTAATTTTTGACAGTTAATTAAAGTTTGAGAAAAAAAAAGTTTTTTCTCTATTGTAATAGTTTTCGAAATACTTAAGGTAAAGTGTTGCCAACTGAGCATAATTTAATCAAGCTAATTGTAAAAAGTTTACATCGAAAGTGAATTCTTAACAAGTATAAAAAAATATGAGAATTAATTGAAATTATTTTTCCAACAACATCACTGTGAAAATTCCGGTTTTTCTAGTGTCGTCCAAAGTGGCCGAAAAGTGCATTGAAATGTTTGTATAGGTTTGTAAAAGTATACCTACACATGTATACATACATACATGCCTGCACGTAAACACAGGTGGCTCGTAGCATTCTTGTGCTGCAACATCGTGTTATTTGTATCTAAAAAAAAAAACACAAAATGCAACCGTAAAAGCAACAACAACAAAATCTAAATGTTGCGGTGGAGATAATAAAAAAACAAAAAAAAAAAGAAAAATTGTCTTAAAGGCTATAAAAATATTAAAAATTCCAATTCGACAAAAAGTTCAACAAATGTTTTAGTAACGCAAAATCAGCCAGTGTTGCCAGCGTTACTTTAAGTGAACAAATTTATTTGCCTGAAGAAAAAAAAACACCAAAACATGTGTTAACAAAATTTAGAAAAATAAATCAATTAATCAATAAAACAAATAGAAAAAAAAAAACACGAAAAACCAAAAACGTCAAAATAATTACAGCTGCTCGCTCTACTACGTTCCTCTTCTTGTTTGTCTGGCTAACATTTTTTAGCGTAAATTTACATATTTTTCATTTATATACACTTGAATCTGAAATGTTTCTTGAATGAATGTTGTTGTTGTATTATTTTTCTTTTTTCTTTTGTTGATATTATTATCTGTCAAACACTCATGAGATGATATTCTCACGAGTCTGTGAAAAAATTGTGGACAATTCCCTTATTTGTGATTTTTTTATAAATTGCAATGTATCATTCCACATGTGCTGAACTTATGGTTTCATTTTGATTATAAGAGAAGATTATGGATCATATCTCCGATTTAGATCAGAAAAACACTTGCTTTTCGAAAAAGTTAAAGCGAAAAAGGGCGTAAAGCATTCGAGCTATACATAGCTTACTCCCAAAAAATTCCCAAAGTTGGGGAAAACAGAATGGATTACCTGATATATGTATTGACACTTCAGATACGAGGGCAATTTGATAAGTCCTTTTGAATATAATGTATTCGGCAAAAAAGCGTTTATTTCTTACTCATAACACATGGTCCAATAAGTCCCGATACTAACTGCCAGGTAGCGCCTCTAACGAAATATCGATACAATATTTTGATAGTTCCAACCTTCAAACAATACGTGTAAAAATTGTATGACAATCCACCGTTTAGTTCAGAAGTTCTTAAGTGACGCTACTGTTCATATTTTCGAAATAATGGATTCAAAGCAATTCCGTGTGTTGATTTATCACTGTTTTTTTATGGGATAAAATACCGCTCAAGCTGAGCAATGGCTTCGAAAGTGTTATTCGGACTCTGCTCTGTCAAAAGCAACCATTTGCCGATGGTATGCTGAGTTTAAACTTGGTCGTATGATGCTGAACGTTCAGGGCCCCAAATGAGGCAGTTGATCCACAAAACATAAAAAAAGTACACAAAATGGTATTGGCCGACCGTAAAGTGAAGGTGCGCGTGCTAGCTGAGGCTCTGAAGATATTGAAAGACAGTGTGGGAACAATATTACAGGAACATTTGTCGATAAGAAGAAAGCTGCTTTCCCAATGGGTGCCGCGTTTTCTCACACCGGACCAAAAACAGAACGTGTCGATGATTCGGAGAGCTGTTTGGCATTGTTTACAAAGAATAAACATGAATTTTTGCGTCGGTATGTGACAATGGATGAAACATGGATCCACCATTACCGGAATCAAAACGGTCGTCAGCTGAGTAAAGAGCAACCGATGAAAGCAGGCCAAAGTGACCAAAAACACAACAGTCGACTGGAAAGGTTATGTCATCTATATTTTGGGATGCGCATGGAATTTTGTTCATCGACTATATCGAAAAGGAAAAAACAACAAACAGCGAATATTATATAGTTTGTTTGAGTGTTTGAAGGATGAAATCGCAAAAAATCGGCCCCATTTGAAGAAGAAAAAAAATTCTTTTCCACCAAGACAATGCACCGTGTCAAAAATCGATGCAAACGATGGCGAAAATCCACGAAGTGGGCATCGAATTGCTTCCTCATCCACCGTATTCGCCAGATTTGGCCCCCAGCGACTACTGGCTCTTTGCTGGCTTAAAAAAAAAAAATGTTAACCGGCAAGAGATTTAGCTCCAATGAAGAGGTGATGGCTGAAACTGAAGCGTATTTCAGGCGAAACACTAACCGTTCTACAAAACCGGTATTGAAAAGTTAGAAAAGCGGTGGAATGAATGTTTTGCTCTTGAAGAAAACTATGTTGATGAATAAAGAAGAATATTTGCAAAACAAGTATTTTTATTACTTAGTCTCGGGACTTATTGAACCATGTGTTAGTCTCCTTTAAAGATCGATACATTTAGTCCAGCGTTTTTCCAATTTTTTATTACTTCCAAATAATAGGTTTTATAAAGATCCTCGAAATAGGTACGTGTTTGTTTCAGCGATCACCTCTTCATGCGACCAAATCTCTTATCGCCGCGCCATTCTTTTAAATTTAAAATAGAAAATAGTCACAGGGGGATAAATTTGAAGAATATGGTGTATATGGTACCAGTTAGTAGCCCAATTTATAGATTTTTGCTATGATTACTACAGATGTGTGTGCCAGTGTGTAGTCATTGTGAAAGAGCACTGCTTTTTTGCCAAATGCAGTCGTTTTTACTTCAAATCAATGTCAAATCTACCAACAGCTGTGAATAATAATGGTCGGTGATCGTTTTACCCTTTTCAAGACAATTGATGTGAATGACGAAGTCAATGACCTTGTTGACCGACAGATCCACCTAGCTTTTGCTTGTCCAAATATTCATGTAAAATGTGATAAACCTGCTCAGCTTAGGTTCCTACCTCGACGACCTCTTTTGGTCAACCTGAACGCTCATCGTCACTTGTGCTGATAAATATAACAACAAAAGAATTTAGTTAACGGCTTCTCTTAACTATTGAAACCTCGAGCCACCTTTTTTTGCTGATGTACCGATTTCAATCGTGGTTGCACTTCGCTACAGGACGAATTTCGTGAAGATCATACAAAATCAGCTGTTGTGCCACAAAACATCAATGCTGTGCCTGAACTGATATTGCAAGATTGTCATGTGACCTACTGTGAGATAGAGGCATCTGTAGGTATTAGTGGGACCAGCATGCATTTAATATTGCATAAATATTATGCTGTCAAAAATATTTATTCGCGTTGGATTCCGCATAATTTGACGATCGCTCAAAAAAACGTTCGCGTCGATTGGTCAAAAGATATGATAAAAAAATACAATCGCGGTTCTTCAAAACATGTCTTTGACTTCATAACAGGTGACGAATCATGGATTTATGCATATGAACCCGAAACTAAACAACAATCGACTGTATGAGTCTTAAAAGGCGAGCCAAATGAAACAAAATGGTTGCATTAAATAGAAAAATAAATTTCTACATTTCTAGTTTTTTGAAGTGAATCTTCTTTAGTTGCGATGGGGAGTAAAACAAAGTAAAACGCTTCTGCGTGTTGTTCACATTAAATGCGTGTATTAATACGCAGAATTAAATAATTATAATATAATATGTACACAGTAGCTTTTCAACTGCATGGTTCACACATCGAGTAATTATAATATTGCCATTAAAATTCGAAGCATATGGAGCATGCCTTTGATATTCATATTAAAAACATCAACCTTAAACAGAAGAACAAACACTTACTGCTGTTAAGTAACAGAGCTCTAATGTATAACATTTTAAAGTATATTTTAAACTTTTGAGAGTAACGAGTAAAAGAGTACTCAGAGTATATTTCTGTTTTGCATTTATTTTCCTTATATCTTTATGTTTTTGATACAAAATTCTTAATATCACATAGTTTTATGATACATATTAACCGTATCCAGCCCTCCCTTAAAGCTCCCTTAAATTCTTAAACATACTGGCGGTGTTCAGTGAATCCCATTTAATGAATTCAACAAATCAAAAATAATTTTGCACTTATTAGCATCTACTTCGATCCAAATGGAAATTGGTGTGGTGAAGTCATTTGTTCTTTTGTTTTAAGCACAGCAAAGTATGTATGTAAACATATGTATTTGTTTGTTTATTTTTTTGTCTTCTGCTTGCGGAGGACAAAGAGCTCTCGCAGCACAAACGCATGAAAAGCTAATAAAACTTTACACTTTAACTAAAGAAACTTATTATTAAAATTTCGTATAGAAAATTCCCCTATAACCTTTTGTAGCAAAAATGTGATATTTGAAAATTTATTTCATAAAAATCGGACCAGTACTTTTGGAGTTACATGCGGCTACAAAAAATGTTCACTTTAATCTTTTATAATAGTTTAGATATAGATTATCAAAATAAAGGATAAGCCATCGTGAGACATTATTTTTTCCATATTTCGGTTAGGATAGGTATACCAAGTCGCAAGAATATCGCATTTCCAGATGCAATCCACGAATCGACGCAATTGTTTGAAATCTTCATAAGAAATGCCCAGACAAGCTATGAGTCATCGATTGAATCCAATGGTAATCAAAGTGTACTATATAGATCATACGGCGAGTGAGGTAGGAATTTGAGCGTATCCAAGTAAGGAATGTTATTTTAGAGGTCCCATTTTTTGATAAGGATTAAACTGTCCTATAGTGGTAATGTCTGGCAACTCCATTTTTATTTCAGTTCAGTTTGGTTTGCTACTGATATCCCACAAAAAAAAAAAAAAAAAAAAAACAAAATTATCCGCACTACTATTTTAAATCAAAAATTCAACGAAAACTGTTTTACTTTTATTCATGGTTGAATAAATAAGGTTGTCTCGCGGCTGATCGTACTCTCTTCTCAGTACCCATAATTGTCAAAATCAATGCAAAGCAACAAAATTATTTTCATAGGCTTTTCATGTTATCAATTTTCGTTTTCAGATTTTGTATGACCTGTCAACTTCGATTTGACATTTATGGGAACTCGCTCTCACCCATGCGACAACCTTATTTATTCAACTATGCTTTTATTATTTATTTTTTTTTGTTTTTATTAATTCAAACTTTTTTATGAATTCAAGTGCCTAGGTCTTGTAAAACGGCGTAAGAAATGCTTCACTCCAACTGATCAAAGCGTGATCTCTACCCCATATATTAGGCCGAAAGTGGAGTACAATTCGCACATCTTCATGATATTATTTCAAGTTTCTGGACCGAATTCAATGACTTGCAATATATCTGATTGGAAATAAAACCATTTCGTCTTCTCTCAACTCTCTTGGGCATCGACGCAATGTTAGTTGCCTAAACCTTTTGTACAGATACTATCATGGGAAGTATTCAAGGGAGATGTGTTTTCTAGGTCCACTCGGGCAGCTCACCAAGCCCATCGCTACACCATTGTCTTGATGCCCAATAGAATATTCGTTCTTCGGTCGTACAGTAAAATTATGGAACAATCTCCCTGTGAGCATGTTCTCCAGAAGTTTTAAGCTATGTAAATTTAAAACTAATCTAAAAAGGCAACAACCAACAACAACAACAACAAAAACGCTGTATAGAGCAAACCACACAGCAGACTAGACAGACTGTTTCGTTGGCCGCTACACCAACTCGTCTTGTATGACTTTTCACTGTGATCCACTCAAGCACCTCAGGTCCTACTTATACTGCCAATATGCGGACAAAGTTACCCGGAAGTTTATTTTGACAAAGAGAACGCTTTTTAATTGGCAACTAAGATCGTGTTGTACTTTTAGGTATAGCCTTAACTCATGTGCATCTTCGAAAATTCACAGTGGTTTACCGCTATCAGAGCATGTTGAGGTTGTGTTATTTTGTTGTTAACTCCTCCCATTTTCCACACTCCCGTTTTAGGGTTCAGCTAGTTTAACTGATGGTACACCTAAACTGGTATCAAAAATTTGTTATGAAACCTTTGTTGTTTTTTGTGATAAACACAAAATGTCTTGCTGTCAACATACGAGGCCTAAAGCTCAAATTGGTTTTCAATATAAATAATAGTCATATTCATTTAAGATTAATCTAAAAACTTAAAACTTCACCGACACTACTCTATGTTTCTACCCTCCAACTTAGTCCCATATTCTAATATGGCAACTAATAAACAAGCCGATATTGTGCCGATTTCTCTCACCGATTTTTGTTCGGTGTAGCTGGAAGGGAAACGAAAGCGGAAATGAAAAAATCGGCCGTACTAGCGATTTTGCGACGATCTTTTGAAGTTTTCTTTTGCTTTCGACATTTGCTTTTGAACTAAAATCGTTGTTTACCGTTTTATTTAACTTTTCCACGAAATTTCATCATTTTATGGCATTTTGTGAAAAAATAACTTTAATTTTTTGCATTTTAAGCAAATAAATCGCTCGGCCAAAATCGTCATGTCTACAAGCAATAGACGACGAAACAGTGCAACAAAAGAAAAAATAAGAAAATCGATGAGAGAAATCGGCAGAATATCGGCATGTCTAATATTGGACTAACTATCATCCTTTTTCCGAATCAACACAATGCGTTCGCATTGGTTTAGTTGGTGCGTTGGTTTAGTCGTACAAAAAAATAAAAAAAATTTTCGCACGCTTCGTCAGGTCATTGGAACAATCTATATTATATCTATGAATCGTTGAAACTGAATGAATTCATGCTTATGAAGCTATGGCTTTTATAATTCGTTTCATAACTCCTGTAATAAAGAACAGCTTCCATTCGGAACCTAGTGTGAAGCTTTAGCTTCTATTCTGTTCATATAAGAGGCTTGAGTTTAAACTTGAGCTTGAATGAAAGGTTACAGCTTCTATTACGCCCATAGTGTGGGTCTACAGCTTATATACGGTACATGAGCGGCTTGAGTTTAAGCTGGAGCTTGAATGCAAGGTTATAGCTTCTATTACTCACATAGTGTTAAGCTACAAGTTCTATACGGTACATGAGCGGCTTGAGTTTAACGTGGAGTTTGAAGAGAAAATAACAGCTTTTATAATGGGCATAGCGCGAAGCTTCAGTTGTCTATTCGATGCATATGAGAGACTTCAGCTGCAGTGAGAGGTTTATATCAACTAACTAAAATACATACAGAGCGATACAAAAAAAGAGAGAGATACACAAAAAATATGGAGGTAAATTCGGTAAGGCTTCTAAGAAAAAAAAAATAAAAAAAATAAATAAATAACTGGTCATTTGAGCCCTTGAAAGGACTTTGACCTAGCTTCTTATGATCAATTCTGTTGTACGTGTAATTAAGTTTGTACAAAATTGACCGAGAACCGGAACTACAGGTTTAATGCCGACTCCGAACGGCCATGAACGAAATGTTCTTGTTCTCAAAAAGCTTTACATGGCATTTTGATTACTCTCTGCAGTTTGCTATTGTCTGCAGAGAGGTCTCTTAATTTTAATTCAAATAATTTTCTGCCGCTGCTGGGGTTCGAACCCTGGTCTCCAAGTTCGTTGACATAGAAGCCATGCACTTTAACCATTGAAATTTGTTGAAATAATCTGCAGGCTTAGAGATAATAATTTGCTTTGTTCTTGTTACAGAAGTTCTTCTGAAGCTCTCATAACTTCTATAAGCGAATTTTTCTAAGCTGATAAGAAACTTTGTACTAAGTCTACATAAAATATTGGCATTCATCTAATCAAATAATTTACATCAGCTTTAATATCAGCTATGTTTCCGTTAGTATGTATAGTTGCTGGTAGTAAGCTCTATAGAAACTTAATGGAAGCTTCAGCTTTCGAATATTAAAATTTCTTAATTTTTTACGAAGTTAATGTGCTAGTTGGGTTTTCCAATTGATTGAAAATTATTAATTAATAAAGACCTTGTAGTTTTAAACAAAGCTTATAACGCCACGCCCAAAATTCAGTTTAATCAAAGTTAATCCAATATTTTGATCTCCTTCAATCAGCGCTGATTAAGCTTAATGCTGGCTGGCTGCTGCTATTGTTTGTCGCTTACATTGACACAAACAAGAGATTTTTGTTTTTTTTGTAATAACTGTCTTAATAGTCTTTAGACATGGTCCTATACAAATATTCTGATGACTTCATTTGATTTTTGATGATATCATGAAGAAATATAATTATGTCATGAAATTTTTGCATGTTGCTCCATTAGTTAAAGGAACAACTTTCTTTGAAATCGCGCTCTCCCTCCTCGATTTGATTTTAATATTCTTTTGGTTTTCACGAAACATAAATCTATTAAATAGCTTGGGAATAGCTTTCGGATGTTTTCTTTTTTTTATATTTTTTCATATTTTTTTATTTCTTCACTTCTTTGCTTCTTTCATTTCGTTTTAAAGATACAATTTTTTGCATCTTTGTTTTATTTCCATTTAGCGCCCCATTTCTTCTGTAAGCTCAATAAAACAGTCGCTCTCATTTGCTATGTTTCGAATTTTTGAATTGTTTTCTTCTTTTTCGAAAACATTCCCTTATGTAGTGTGTTTTTTTGCCAACATTCCTGTGTTTTGTTGTCATCTGCTTTGCATCATCTTCGGCCTGTCTAGACAGCGAAAAAGGAGAAAATATCTTTAGTTCTTATGGATTTTTTTATATCTCTCTCTCTCTCTCTCTCTCTCTCTCTCTCTGGCACTCTCTCTACCATTTGCCAACTATGATCCCCTCGACATCAACAACCCTCTTGATTTTCATGTTTCTTTTTTTCTCATTCATCTTCCATTCACCTCCAATTCATCTCCCATTCATCCCCCTATTTATGCCCACTTTTGCACTCGTAGCTACTCTTCAATATGAAAATTCAATTTTATAATTTTTCCATCCATGCCACCGTCTGTCGCTGCGACATCTTAAGCTGTCATCCATGTTAACGTCACCGTTGCACTCCTTCTTTCATGCTGCACTGGACTTTGTATCTTTGTACTTCGTTTTTTCCTTGCCGTGGGACGTGGTTCTACGAGAACCACGAGTACTTGGCTCTCCAATTGCTTAGGGCCGTGACGGTATGTGGAGGGGGCGCAAAAAGTTGCGCAAATTGGTTTATTGAAATCTTATGTCTGGCTGTCTGCATTCATATTTTTTACATATTGCTACTTATAGACACAGTTTTTATTTTAACTATTTTTTATAAATGCTATGAGATAAATTTACATCTTTTTTTTTAAGCTCTTGGGTAAACGCTGGAGAATTGTTCGTTTGCTGAATTGCCTTCATCATCTGTAGCATAAGAAAAAGTTATAAATCCTTTGAATTTCGCAAATTGGCTGGAAATAATTTGAAATCAGAACTTATTGATGCAAGACATTGAATGTGTGGCTCCTCATTGAATTTTCAAAGAGAGTGTAGAGATTATATTAAAAAACAATCGGTAATTGATTACTATGGATGACTGTTTACCTCTAAATTTAATTTTCAAAAACGTAGCAACACGTACAAGCAATTAAAGCAACAAGCAACAAACAAATGCCTTTGGTGTGAGAATGAATAAACATTTATTTAAAAACCAGAGTATCAGGCTGCTTTAGTAGCTTAACAAATGTAGCAATTGCTGAAAATCTTTCGTAACATGTGAATGAATAAGAGCAATTCCTGATTTCGAGTGTATGATGGTTCGTGGATTTGAATCCGGACGATCCCAATACATTTTTTTCTCTAAAATGTTGAAGAACCGATTTGAGTTTTAATGTAAGTCCAAAAAGCTTTAATAAAACTGCAAGCAGTTTTCTTTTTGGCTGTTATAGAAGTCATAACGAGCGCTTATAGAGGTTATAAATAAAACAATTAAACCATAACCAATTGAACCATAAAAATAAAATAAAATAACCAATTATAATTGGTTATAAAATTGGTTATATATAAACAATTATTATATATAAAACGCATAGTATTAAACTTGTTATAGAAGCTACAGTTTCCATAAGCTTATACACCTATACTGATTCAGTTTCAATTCTACTTTCTATAATATAGATATTGGCTGAGTAGATATCATTCTGCTAAAGCTTGAGATGTTTCGAGGATTGGAAATTTTTTTTTTTTATGAATATTAGCTTAGTTTTAAGAACTACTTTAATTTCGGGTGGCGTCCGTGGCGTAGTTGGTTAAAGTGCGTGGCCGCTATGTCAAAGAACCTGGAGACCCAGGTTCGAACCCCAGCAGCGACAGAAAATTATTTGAATTAAAATAATTTTTCTGTACGGCCGCCACCTCTCTGCAGACAATGGCAAACCTCAGAGAGTAATCAAAATGCCATGTAAAGCTTCTTGAGAATAAGAACATTCCGTTCATCGCCGTTCGGAGTCGGCGTTAAGCCTGTAGGTCCATTTCTCGGTCAATTGTGTACAAACTTAATAACACGCACAACACAATTGATCATAAGAAGCTAGGTCAAAGTCCTTTCAAGGGCTGAAATGGCCAGTTATTTATTTTTATTTTTTTTTTTAATTTCGGGAACGTGTTAAAACTAATTTTCGAGCAGCCTTACGCAAATTGCTTCACAAAGCTTAGTAGAAGTTAAAAAAACTTTAATAAAAAATAAAAGTTCATCGTTTGTGTTTGGATGGGTGATAAGATAATTAACATAAAACAATAAAATGTTTACCTCTTAGCAAGACTGAAGGTTGTTGCTTCTTTTACTCGTAGTATCAAAGTTGTTATAGAAGCTACCGTTACCATCAGCACAAACTGCTTCAGTGCCAATTTTGCGAAAAATATATAAAACAGATTAAAAGAGTAGATGACGTTCTGATCAAACCTCTGATATATCGTTGGTTCGAATCCGGACAATACCGGAACAAAAGGTATTCTTTTATTTTAAATAATGAAGGTTCGGTAAAGGCTTTTTAAATAAAGCTTCCGAAATAAAGCTTTTATAAAACAATAAAAAATTCGCAATAAAAAAAAAAAATAAAAATAAGTATCTTATAGAAGTCATAAGGAGAGCTTATAGAAGTAACATATAAAAATAATAGAAAGTTCACCTATAATAGGTTTAAGAGCCAAAGCCTCAGTGACAATGCTGCGAAATATATAAAATACAGATTAGACGAGTAAATAACATTCTGATCAAACCTCTGATACATGGTGACAAGATCTATTTTTTATTTTTGAATATTGAAGGTACGGCAAGGTTTTTTAAATACAGCTTTCACAAATTCCGATTTCCAATTAGAATTAAAGTATAAATAGCTTTTATAAAACACTAAGAAATTCACAATAAAAAACAAATAAAAAGTCTATCTTATAGAAGTCACAATGAGAGCTTATAGAAGTAACATATAAAAAAGTAAAAAGTTCAACTATAATAGTATTAAGAGCCACAGCCTCTATTAAGAGTATTTAATATGAAAATTGTTATAGAAGTTACAGTTTCCATAAGCATTAGCTAATTCATTATCAATGCTGCTTTCTCTGTACTTTATATAGCACATATTGAACTAGCATATAGACTAGATTGGACTACAGTCGAATCAAGATATTTTCGACTGTCTGAAATATAAAAGTTTCGGTAGAGCCTATGAACTAATTTCTTAATAGCCGTACATAGCTTGCATTACAAAGCTTTATAAAACAGCAAAAAATTAACAGTTTGGCTTTATAGAAGCCCTAACGAAGGCTTTTGTGAGTAACATATAAAACAATAAAAAGTTAACCTAAAATAAGACAGGAAGCTCTAAGCTCTAGTACTTGTATTATGAAAATTATTATAGAAGCTACAATTTCCTAAGGACGAACTGAACACAAAGATGGCTTTTGAGAGTAACATATAAAACAATAAAAATTTCACATATAAAAGAACTGGAAGCTCTAACCTCTATTACTTGTTTTATAGAAATTTTTATAGAAGCTACAGTTTCCATAAGCACAAACAGATTCAGTGCTTATACTCCTTATAAGATTCACTTAAATTGAGAAAGTGAATATTTTTATCAAGACCGACGCTCCACCGCACAAATCTTTTGCTCCTGAATACAAAAGTTTTGATATAAAAATAAAAGTTTCGAAATAAACCGATAAATAAAAATCGAATTTTCTATATCAGTCCTTTAAAGGACTTCGACCAGCTCTTATGATCAAATTGTATTGCGCCTGTTATTAAATGTTTTGTACTCAACATTTAGCTGCTCTACACCAAATGCCTTCCGAAGCTTGAAAGGAGTAGATAAAGCTTTTGTAAAACAATGAAATTTCGCCTTTTGGTTTTTATAGAAGCCAAAAAGTTCGCCCATGATTGACAACGTATGAAATATGAAATATCATACGAGATGAAATTTTTTTACGCATTTTTCGTAAATTCCTCAAAAATCTACCGACGATGTAAAACTTTAGATTTCGCCAGTGTGAGAAAGCTAAAAGTATGCTTTTTCAAAAAGCACTAAAGTTGACGCCAAAAGCTCTTTTGTTTACATTTTTCGGGCCAGTTTTGTTCAGAATGTTGAGCCCATCGAGTTCTGGTGGTGAGCATTAATGGGTTAAAAAACTCTGGAAGCTGTTTCTAACTCGTTATAACTAGTTGTTTTTGGAAATTGTTACCGAAGCTTTAATTTCCATAATCATTTGATGTTTCGGTGTCAATACTTTCTTCTATACAATGTAGATTGACCGAGTGGATAGCATTTTGGTCAAGCCTTAGATGTGTTTAAATCCGGATGATCGCTGGCTAAGTATCACCCGTGAAATATCGAAGTTTTGGTAAAGCTTCTATTAATAAATTTGGAATAAACTTACACAAGTTGCTTTTTTTACTTACACAAAGCTTAATACAGGGTCAAATAGCTTTTGTAAAATAATACAAGTTCATTATTGGACTCTTATTGAAGTCAAAGTGAGAGCTTATACCAGTAAACTAGTCTCTATAACAAATTATAGAGCAATAATCATCCTCCTAACTTAAAATCATGGACTATCAAGATATTTAAGAAAACTTTTTTTTTAAATTTGTATATCTTTGAAATTTGTCTACTTTATGAAATACGTTTCTGTCAACATTTAAGCCCAGTTATAATAACATTGTCAGTTATAAATATTAAGCTGACAATGTTGTTGCTGTCAATGGTATTAACGGTTATTACTGCTTGGCACCTGTCACATCGCTCTTTTAACATCACTTTTTCAGCTCTTCTAAAAGCATTTCCCTTAACATCAACACCCTTTCTTGGCCCCCCCCATCCCCCCCATCCCCCCCCACTGTTATAATCTAAGCTTATGTTGTGTACTTAAATTATTGCTGCTGACTGGCTGGTTAACTAGTTGCTTTTGCACCATGTTTTCGTACTGTTGTATGTTGGTCAATGGGTGGCTTTTTTTTTAATGATGGCAACGCGCAAGACTCACGTTATACTGGCTGACCAGTCAGTGCAAATAAACCATAAACAACAACAACAACAACAACGACTAGCTTTAGAACATGAAGCCGGCAAAAAGTGTTTTGGTTTTTTTTCCCCCCTTTATTTCTTTTATTTACAGAGCTAAATCTACTGAAGTGAAAAAAGTTCACTGAACTAATGGCGGCGGCGCTTCTCTACTTTGTATAGGAAACACCCTATAAAAGCACCCAACATTCTCTATCTGTGTGTGTGAGTTATAGCTGTCTCATACACACGAATGTGGCCATTATTACACATTAGTTTTTGTAAATGTTGTTACGTTTTTTGTTGTTTTATGTCTTGCTGCTGCTCTTGATGTTGCTGTTATTATAACTGATGCAAACGCGGCTAATAAAACTCGAGCAAATTTAATGGGCTTAAAAAAGCAAAAACTTGTGGCGTCCGTGGCGTAGTTGGTTAAAGTGCGTGGCCGCTATGTCAAAGAACCTTGGAGACCCGGGTTCGAATCCCAGCAGCGACAGGAAATTATTTGAATTAAAATAATTTTTCTGTACGGCCGCCACCTCTCTGCAGACAATGGCAAACCTCAGAGAGTAATCAAAATGCCATGTAAAGCTTCTTGAGAATAAGAACATTCCGTTCATCGCCGTTCGGAGTCGGCGTTAAGCATGTAGGTCCATTTCTCGGTCAATTGTGTACAAACTTAATAACACGCACAACACAATTGATCATAAGAAGCTAGGTCAAAGTCCTTTCAAGGGCTGAAATGGCCAGTTATTTATTTATTTTATTTTTTTTTAAAAAAGCAAAAATAAAAATAAAAAAATCTACAAGAAATGCGTTTAAATATTATTTTACGCGCAAATAGCTTGTTGTTGTTGTTCTTTGAGGTTATCGCGGCGCGCTCATAACAATAACCGCAAAAAAAAAGAAAAAGAAACATGACCAACAATGAACTACAAGACATGCTTTAAAGCAAAGCTGTTGAATGCAACAACAATAAAAGCGTTCAAATTATAAAAAGCTTTTGTATAACAGAAGCTTAAATTTAAACAATGCGGCAGCAACAACAAAAAAAGTTGCACTTCTAAGCCTCGCGGCAGTTGAACTCACAACAAAAGCAGGAGCAACAACAACAGCAATAGCTACATGCATTTTTGTGGAGTAGATCCATCAGGGTGTCATCAAGTGGGGTGTCACACTCATCTTCATCAGCATCATCAGCATCGTCGTCGCCGAGTTCCACTCAGCTATGCAAAGAAATACATTAAAAATCAGCCATTTCCGCTTCTCTTCGCACTGTTGTTTTCTGTCTCACCCAACATTGTTGCTGATATATTTTTTTTTTGTTTCTGTTTTCCTCAGGTCTTCTCTGAATTGTCCCTAACCATTCTCGACCATTCAGCTATTTTAATGATATTGTTGTGTCTTTGACAGAAATGTGTCAGTACGTAACGGTTCATTAACGCCTTAGGCATGTGACGCCATCTACTGGCACAATTATTTTGCGCGTCCATTCTTTGAATTTTACTCATTCCTCAGGTTATTGCAAAATATCATATTGTTGAATATTTATTTTCTTTTTGATTTTTGTCTTAAAAAGCTTACGAATAGAATAAATTGTAATGCTTTTATTTTGTTATATTAAACTCTCACTCTCTCTTTCTCTCTTTCACTTTCTTTTCTTTGTTTATATCGCTAGATTATTTTGAGTGTTTAAAAACTTGATTACAAAGGTTTATCTTCAATATAGGGCTGCTTGTATTTTTGTAAAAAATCACTCGCTATTTAAGAGTTGAGGCAATAGAACTAAGGTGCCAATCGAGTAGTCTTGGGCATTTTAGTTCACCATAAAGATCGCTCTTTTTAGTTCAATCGTATGTAATGAACTAGTTCGTTCATTAAGTTCTTTTAGTTCGTTCGTTCTTTTTGTTCGTTGCATGTTTTACTTCATTTGTTCTCTTAGTTCGTTAGTTCTTTTAGTTCGTTCGTTCTTTTAGTTCGTTAGGTCTTTTACTTCGTTAGGTCTTTTAGTTCATTTCGTTTACTCGTTCATGTCCAGGTATACAAACTGAAACAAACTTGGTATGAATATGTGATATCCATCAAATTCACCATTTGTATTAGTGCATAAAGAAAAAGTGTCTCAAACCAAGGACTCAAACCATAGCATGTTAAAATTAGTTATTCTTGCCCTCGTTCGTTTTGTTCCTACTCGCTGCAATATCAATTGAACTAAAATGAACTAAAAGAACTAAAAGAATGAGAAACACTGAACTAGTTCACATAGCTCATGAGTGGAAATCGTTCAATTGAACTAGTTCGTTCATGAACTACCCAAGCCTACAATAGAGCCAATTTAGCCAATCGAGCCGTTTGTGTTAATCGAGCCATTTGAGTCAATTGAGTCACTGGAGACAATTGAGCAATTTGATCAATTGAGTCATTTGAACCAATTAAGCCATTTCAGCTAATTGGCCATTTGAGCCATTGAAGGCAATCAAGCCAACTCTTCCATTAGGAGGCAACAGTTAAGCTGCAGAGATGATTGTAACGATGATGATATAGAAAGTGTTTCATATTCCAAGGCATCATTTATTGCACAAATCCCAAATGAAGGATAAACAAAAAAAAAAAAAAATACATTCATGGTGCGGTTTATGTTCCGGCGGGGTCATTGGACCATACAGCGATTTGGTTATGGAAAATTTCATGAAAAGTATGTTGTCCTGTAAGCGTGGTCGTGGTGGCCATTTGGCTGATGTTGTTTTTCATTATTAACGGCATACCGTCCTCTTTATTATGAAATAAACATCCGATCATTTATCCCAAAAAATGGCATTTTTCTTTGAATACTAAAATAACACCTCTTATTGGAAAACCTTATATATATAATCCTTGTCCTGAAACTTTTCTTGTCCTGCAATTCTATACTCTTTCTCCTTTGCTTATTTCCGAGCATGGAACTGAAAATCTATCCGGAGTACGATTAAGTAGGGTGGTACTGTCATCTTCATCTTCACCATCGTCGTCTTCGCCGAGTTCTACCCACCTATGCGAAGAAAGACATTAAAAATCATCTAGTTCTGCTTCTCTTCGTATTGTTTTTCCTACCAACACCAGCACGCTACTCCCCGAGAGGCCAGTCCCCTCGTGCTGGCCTTTAAAATTGTTCTCAAAGAACAATCCCTCACATCGCCCGTTGGTTGGAACAAACAGACTATTTTACAGATGAATAATTTTACGAATCATTCATCTGTTACGGCGTCTAGTAAACACCTGATATGCGAATTCGTTGAACCTAACATCTTGTTCCCCAGATTGATGCAAGCGCAATGCTTCAGTTGAACTCTTAATTTCCTACAATTATGCCCCTATCATTCAATCTCGAATGTCTTCATTGGAATAGCACACTTGTACAAGACATGTGATCAATCTTCAAGGACTAGTCCATAATCACATCCTTAAGTCTTGCTGAGATTTATTCTTTGCAAAACTCTATCAAGAGAACCATGGTCAGTTAGAAGGAAGCCCAAGCTGAGGGAGAACCAAAACTCTGGACGATCTTTGACATTCAATACGTCACGTTTAAATTGGTAGAAGACTCTACCATTCTAGTTTTAACTCCATGTAGATCGCCATCTTGATTTTACGCTCTCTTTTATCATAGTCTTCAATTTTGTGGTACTCATGATCCCAACTAACACATCTGAAATCCAATCAATCGCTAAAACTCCACCGAATCTGGTATGCAATGCTGTATGCAATGCTATATGCAATGATATATGCAATGCATTATCATCTAATCGAGTGGAGGTCAACTTTTGCAGGCATCCATAGATCCATAAATCTATCATTGGTTTGTAACGTAGTCACCTGCCATGTACGTTTAAAACTACGTGCAAAATGGCGAGAAGTCGAATATGTATTCAAGGAATTGCCACCCAGAAAATTAGTTGTCAGGTTGTTAGTGCCACAATGTAACTCCCATCAAACTGTTATCAGGATGTTTATTGTTCATGTAATTCCAACTTCCTTCAAACCACTTCCTGGATGTCACTTCCTGGATGTCACTTCCTTGATTACAGGTGTGACCTGTAAATCCCTATTTTATGAACTAGAATGAATATTCAATAAATTAGTATTTAATACAGGGTACATAGCACCATTGAAACTTATAGAACCAATTTTTAGAAAGCTTAGTGCTATCACCATACAATTTTATTGGTGGAAATCAAGACCCATTTAAGATCTCTGATATTTTATGGGCCCGGTTATAGACAAACGCTAATCCACGCCGACCATCATAGGTCGTGTTCGCTACATTGAGCCACCACAGCCAACACGTAACTCCTCGAAGGGCCAGGCCGCTATAGTCACCCCGGCAAAATGTTCCACAAAGCCAAACCGCATCAATACCACTGAACATCAACCAAATATTTTTTGTTTTTTTAGGTGTTGAATCAAGGATTTCAGGTGTTATACCTATTCAGTTAAGCCTGCCTTGGTTCGAAATGAGGTGATAAATTAGTGGAAGGGAAAGGGTAATGAGGTAAAACATGTGTAGGATGTTGTAAGCGTGGCGGAAAGCCGTAGAAACATGTGAATTTGAATCTGAGGCAAGTGTTATGCCTTTACCTCAATCAATTCAAGTTACAAGGCAATCTCATCCAGAAACTTCTCTACCATCAACTACAACTTCTAGTCGTAAATATTTATGAGATTTCAATTTCAGTTGATGAGAAATGAGGAAAGAATATTGCAAATGCGAAAAAGTTAAGCGTAGCACCATGGCCTGCCCGGGATTCGAACCCGGGACCTCTGTGATGGCAGTCGAACACGCTACTTACTCGACTACCGAGGCCGCCATAACATTTGCCTTTTTAGCATACAGTATAGAATACTAGTTATACTACTCTTCCTCCGTAACGTAACCTCGGTAGCACAACTTCTAATGAAAACTAGAATGCGTACCCATAGGTATTCTTCTGGTGTCCCACAGTTACTTCTTCTTTCCTTACTTCCTCCAATATCCGGAGATATTGGCACAGGTTTCACCTGATTTTTTCACCAAGGCTGATGAATATCATATTTCATAGTTTCATCTAAGTGAATGACTATTCCCTTGGGGATCTATTGTTTTATTGCATCAGTGCTACTGCTTCGCAGGTATTCGGCTCCTATTGTTATACTATACAATAGTCCCATCTACTTTCAAGATTTAGCGCTACACCAAGGCTCAATATGAACCTATAATCTTTTTACACAGGTATAGGGAGTTGGAACTCCCCCTACAACTGCAACTATACTCCTTTTTCCTGGCTTTGGAAATGAACATCATGAGTTTCCGAATAAATGGACTAATTATAGACCCCTGTAGACATCCACGTACAATATCTGTCCCTAACGTTTCGTTAACACCTATTATGCATGATTTTCTGCCAGAATTTCCCAGCAACCCACCTCACTAAGCCTACCTATTACATTATTTCAGCAAAGATAGTCAAAGGCACCCATAAAATTAAGTCGATGAATAGTCCCAAAGAATATTTAGAGCTGCTCTTATTTACGAAGTCCTTGACTTACAACCAGATATCTCAATGCCCTTGCTCTTGCCGTAACGGAATTGCCTATCGAAAATCTGCAGGTTTTCGTACTCTTGGAGCCATTCCATTGTGTAAAATAGGTGTGATCTTTATTTAAGCGACCATGGCTGAACAGATTTAAAGAATTATGTATAGCATTAAATACAGGCCTTAAAAAGAAAAGAAAAGACCTCACTGCTTCATGGTATTCAAGAAATAGTTGGTTTTGTCATACTTCCATGAGTTACTGGGTCGTGTTCGATATAGAGAGAAATTTAGTTAAATTTCGTGTGTTCTTTTCTTTCTTGTGCGTCTTAGACAGCAAACCTACTCCAGTTCCCGCTTACTGTGTAATGTAGATGTCATTAGGGTTAAAGTGACCATTTTAAAAAAAAAATTAAGAATTTTATGAAGACTTTGAAGGTTGCACAAAATCATTGTTTTTTAGTAACAGTTGGTTATGTCAGGCCTTCCTTCTTCCACGATTTACCACGGAGAACACGGAGGGTTCAAAAATATCTTCTAATCTCTCGCTCTCTCTCTTTCTCTCTGTCTCACTCTCTCTCTCTATCTGACTCACTTTCTCTCTCTCTCTCTCTCTCTCTCTCTCTCTATCACATTATATTCTTTGCTTATACCGCTTATTTATTTGGAGTGTTTCAAAACTCAACTTATTTTTTTTTTCTGCTAGATTTTAAAATTTAAAAATTAACTTTTCGCTCCAAAGAATATAACTCTTAAATACTGTACCTATTGTGCCAATCGAGCCAATTTTGCCAATTGAGCCAATTTCTCCAATCGAGCCATTTGAGACAATTAAAGAATTTGAGCTATTTGTGCCATCTCCACCACTAGGTGGTTCATAATTGTGCTACTGCAAGAAAAGTTGTTTCGATAATTAATTCTACCCACTATTAGAATTGTTTAATTTACCAAAACATCATGTAATTTCACAAAATTAACAAGATAAGCAATTTAATCAATATTTCTTTAAAAAATTCAGAAAGCTCAGAATATTTACTTGATTCCAACAGACCAACATTCTTGCGATTGATTATGGCTTCCTTGGCCTTAGATGCTACCTTCTATCCCCAGGAGCTAACAACCAAAGATTGCTGTTTGTTATTGACCTGCCTGCAGCGCCAGCTGTCTGCTTCCCAATTTCACCATTTTGTTCCGTATTTTAATGTTTATCATAACTGCTTCTTTATACATACACAAAGTTGTTTTATTCAGCTTTCATTTATTTCCCTTAATTTGTTATCCTTAATAGAGATAGAGTGAATGGTCAGTATCGTGTAGTCAGCATAATGTTCAAAGTACCTACATATCTAAAAGTTGCTCTCTCTTTCACTCACTCACTAACTTTATTTATGACTGTTGTTATATCTTGATTTTTATTCTTCTTTTTGTAGTTATTTTATTTCTTTCCCTTCTTTTTTTGGTTCTTTGTAAATAGCTAAGTTAAATGAAGTTCTTCCTTTGTTGTTATGACAAACTTTTTAGCTGTAGCTATTGTGAGCTCTGCACCGTCGTCCAGACATTGAATGAAATATAATTGGTAATCACTGGCATGTCCTCGATATTGCTTACGTTTGTATATTTGTTAAAGGTTATTTATAATTTTTGTCTTTGAAGGAGGGCGTAGACAGTAAAGTAAATAACAAAAATTGAAAAAACTTTTAATTATATTAAGTGAAAGCAACTTTTTGTACAACTTTATATGTGTTTTCGTTATATTTAATTTACGAACTTTTAAAAATACGTATAGGGTACTCTTTTATTACGATGTTAATTGAAAATAAGAAATTAAGAAAAACATTAAAAGATTGTAAATGTAAAAATTTGATAGATAACAAAAACTATAAGTAAAGACACAAAAGAAACTTAAAAAATTAACTATGCGTAAATTGAACGTAAAGTGAAAATAAATGAAAAAGAAGTAAAAACTATTAAAACGATAGAGCTAAAAATGAAATCATAAAATAATAAAAATATAAAAATTATAAACAGAGAAAAAAATGTATAAAACTAAACATTTACAACTACAAAAGCCTAAAACAATTAAAAAACAATAAAATAAAAATGGAAAATAAAATAAAAAAAAAATATATATAAAAAAAAATGGAAAAATAAAAGTCACATAAAAAACGAATTCTTATACATAATAAGAATTAAATGCAAATCAAATTAAAAAACATAAAACATGAATCATAATAAAAAAAATATTTATATAAAATTGAAAAATAAAAATATTTTTTTAAAAAAATATATGACAAAATTATCTGTAAACAATAAAAAGTAAATATGAGAAGCAAATAAAAAATAAATAATAAATAAAGAACTAGCATTGCATAAAACCTAAAATCCAATTAAATAAAAATTTATAAACATTAGTAATATAAAATTAAATAGAAACATAATATAAAATAAAAACTTAAGAAACAAATTTAGAAATAAATACTTAAAAAATTTAAATAAAATATTAAAAAAATAAAAAATTTAAAAAACTAAAAATCTAAAAAATTAAACAAGAATATGTTAAAGTAGCAGTAAACAGTAAAAAGCAAATGTAAGTAGAAAATAAAAACAAAATAATAAATAAAGAACTTGCATTAAATAAAACCTTAAATTCAAATTAATAAAAATTTTCAAAAAAAATTACTTTGAAATTCGTAAATACTAAGAAATTAAACATAAAACAGCCACATAATAAAAAATAAAAACTTAAAAAACAAATTAACAAATTACCACTTAAAGAATTTAAACTTAAAATAATAAAAAAAATCAAAATTTGAAAAATATAAAAAAACAATCTTAAACTCAAAAACAATAAAAAAATAACAACAGACACAAAAATAACTGAAAATAAATAACTTTGGAATAAATAAAAAAATAATAGTGAACATTCAAATTTCAAAATAAAAAAATTGACAAATTAATGTAAGAAATAACAAAAAAAAAAAAAATTTAAATAAAAACTTAGCAAACAATAGAAAGTAAAATCTTAAAGCAATAATTAAAGAAACTAGAATAAATATATTTTTTTAAATTATTTTGTTGAAAAAACGACACAAAATATATTATATATCAAATTAAAAAAAAAATAACAAAACTAAGAAATATACAAATTCCAAATATAAGGAAACTTGATAATGAAAAATACAAAAAATAAAAAACCAATTTTTTGAATAATGAAAATTCAAACAATAATAAATAAAAACAAATTATATATTACATAAAAGATAAAATAAATATATTAATAAATTTTTCGCAAGAAAAAATTTTAATGAATATTACAAAAAATTTCTTAAAAATTTAAAATTCAAACAACAAAACACAAAAATTAAATATTAAATAAATATTAAAGTAATGAAAAAATAAAAAAAAAATTATAGTTAAATTTTACTCTAAATACATTTGCAATAAAACAAAAATTAAAAAATAAAATAAAATTATTTAAAAATTATTTAAGGGAAAAAAAAAACAAATATATAATAATGAATATGAAAAAAATTTTTGAAAACTCGAAAATTCTAAGGATAAGTGATTTCTAAATGAGAAAATGCAAAACAAAGTTTTTATTAAAATAGTAAAATATTAAATAAAACAGTTATTATTTTGTCATAAAAACAACAATTAAAACTCATAGTACTCAAATAAAAAAATAAAACAAAAATATGAATAAATTATTAAACAGTATTTACATAACAAATATAGACGTTTTTTAAAAAAAAAGAAATAAAAAACATTTTAATCATTAAACACATTTGAAAATTTATATGTATATATGTATATACATATATAAAATAGAAAAGGTTTTTTCAATTAATAATAAAACATCACGAAAAAATTAAATATAATAGATAATAAAAAAAACACAAATTAATAAAGAACTAAAAAAACTACACTGAAAAAAAAGTTTTTAAGATTTTAAAGAGGACAAAAACAATTTTTTTAAAAATAAAAAAAAAATAAATAACTGGTCATTTCAGCCCTTGAAAGGACTTTGACCTAGCTTCTTATGATCAATTGTGTTGTGCGTGTTATTTAGTTTGTACACAATTGACCGAGAACCGGACCTACATACATGCTTAACGCCGACTCCGAACGGCGATGAACGGAAAGTTCTCGTTCTCAAGAAGCTTTACATGGCATTTTTGATTACTCTCTGAGGTTTGCAATTGTCTGCAGAGAGGTGGCGGCCGTACAGAAAAATTATTTTAATTCAAATAATTTTCTGTCGCTGCTGGGGTTCGAACCTGGGTTTCCAAAGTTCTTTGACATAGCGGCCACGCACTTTAACCAACTACGCCACGGACGCCACTTTAAACTAACTTTAAAAAAATAGAAAAATTCATATAAATAGCTTACTTTATATTTTAAAAAATTTTAGATAGAACAAATAAAATTTTAAAATACGTTGCCGTAGGAATTGATTGCCAACGTCTTGAAATATTTAAATGGGTGCGGGAAATAAATTAGAACTATAGTTTGTTTGAAGTTATAAGGGCAAAGCTTTGAAGCTTTTTTTACAAAAATATATTTTAAATTTAGATAAAAAAAAAAATAAAAAAAAATAAAAAAAAACATAAAAAATAAAAAATAAAAAAAACAGATAAGTAAATAAAAAATAAAATAAAAAAAATAAAATAAAAAATAGAACAGGCAAAATGGTAATAACTCAAAAGAAAAAAATTTAAAAATTAATATAAGTAAAACTTAAAATTGTAACAATTTTAAAATAAAAGATGTTAAATTAATAAATTAAATATTAATGATGAAAAATAAAAAAATTAAAGTAAAAATTTACTTTAATATATTTCAAATATATTAAGTATATAATTCAGTATAGAAAATTATAGAAAAACATGTTTAATATATAAAAAACAAATTTATTAAATTTATTTAAACTTTAAAAGAGTAAAAATACACAAAATAAAAAATTAAAATAGTTAAGAAACAAAAATATAAAACCTTTTTTAAAAAACGTAGAAAAAAAATAAAGAAAATATAAGCAAAGAAATGAAATATTTAAACATTTAATATACAAAAAAAAAAAAAAAAACCAAAAAAATTAAAAAAAAAAATAATTCCAATGAAACAAAAACACAATAAAAATTAAAAATAAATATGAAAAATAAAAGTAAAATAATTGTAAAGTAAAAGCAAAAACAAGAATAAAAATGGAAATAAAAGTAAAAATGAAAATAAAAAATTTATTATATAATTAAAATTATTTAAAACATAAGAAAAAAACATTTGAAATATAAAAGATATCATAGTTAAAAAAAGATTTAAAAGAAAACTTAAAAGTATTTAAAAACCAAATGAAAAGTAAAAGCAACAAAAATAATAAGAAATTCAAATTGAATGTGATAAATTTTTTTAAAACGTTAAACTACAAAAAGGAGATAAGATTTAAAATGATAATAAAATTTGATATGTATAGGTAGCTTCAGCTTCTTAAGAAAAATTTCGAAAATAGTTGAAATCGGCCAGTCCCTAGAGGCACCTTCTCTCTTGGACGTAATATATTAATTTTTTACATGATTTATGTATGATTTATGATGATTTATGTATGGCAGGTACATACTTACCAAAGTTGACCGATCGAAACTCGGTCAGAATGCTATAAAAATAGAGAAACAGATGTGTGCTGAAAGTTGTCAAAATCGGTTTGACCCTAGGGATAACTCCATTGGATCTATATTAATTGTTTACATAATTTTGTATGGGAGCCATATACAAAAGTTGACCGATCTTAACGAAATTCGGTCAGAATGCCAGAAAAATAGATTTATAGATGTGTACTGAAAATATCGATTTGACCCTAGGGATAACTCCCTTGGACCTTTTAAAATTTTAAAAATAAAAATTGATGCATAAAATTTTTAAGTTTTTTTCAGTGATCGGTTAATCAAAGTAAATTAAAAGAAACGATTTTTTTTTACTGAGATATATTTATTATATTAAATATAATTTTACATTTTTAATGCAAATGAATGCAATGACAATAAAATATTTCTATGAATAGAAATTTTCGAACATTTTTCAAAATGATATTTCAAACCATTTCTTACAAGTCAATAATTTGTTAACTATTTTTAACTTTCAAATGGTATCTGTGGGAGACCACCTGAAACTTAAATTTACTAGGTGGAAAACTGCGCTCGTTATGACTTCTATAAAGCTTCTTCATTTTAAAGAAGCCGTTTTTATTTTTATTTTTTGTTTACTTTTAAATGATACCTGCGCTCTCTGATGAGAATGTCATCCAGTCGGTTGAATTTAACTCGTTATCATAAAGAAAGAAGCATATAAGTTAAAATCAGTTTTTGCCTTTTGAAATTATGACCTCGGCAAATAATGATCCCACTTACTATATGACACAGAGTTCTCGTGCAGTAAAAGTTACGATAACGCTTCTATAAATCTTCGGTAAATGCAATTATGATCAAGACAACCATAATACAACTTGAGTTAGACTACTCTAATGTTTAAATTTCATGTGTTTCAACGTGTTGCTCGTTATAACTTCTATAAAGCTTCTTTATTGTTTTATAGAAGTTATTTTTATTTTTTTTTTATATTTTTACTTTCAAATGATAGGACTATAGCGAAACTTCATTTTCCGAGAAAAAAACAATATCTTGCCAGGAATCTATCGAATTCGAATTCGATTCAATTGGAATTCGATTTTGGATTCGAGCCCACAACACAGCGAAATGTCATACACTTGATTGAAATGTATCTTAATAAAGAAGTAAAAATAAATAAATAACTGGCCATTTCAGCCCTTGAAAGGACTTTGACCTAGCTTCTTATGATCAATTGTGTTGTGCGTGTTATTAAGTTTGTACACAATTGAAGGAGAACCGGACCTACATGTTTAACGTCGACTCCGAACGGCGATGAACGAAATGTTGTCGTTCTCAAGAAGCTTTACATGGCATTTTGATTACTCTCTGAGGTTTGCCATTGTCTGCAGAGAGGTGGCGGCCGTACAGAAAAGTTATTTTATTTCAAGAAATTTTCTGTCGCTGCTGGGGTTCGAACCTGGGTCTCCAAGGTTCGTTGACATAGCGGCCACGCACTTTAACCAACTACGCCACGGACGCCACATAATAAAGAAGTGGTGAAACTAAATCAGTTCTTGATTATTGAATTTTTACCATAAAAAACAATTGTGTGCTAAATAAAGCCTTTAGTTTAAACAATGCTTCGGTAACGCTTCTATAAAGCTTCGTTAAACATAATTATTGAAGGTTAAACATTTTAAACAAAAACCAAAACAAAAATTTCAAAGCTTCGGTAACACTTCTATAAAGCTTCTTTTAGCATAATTATTGAAGGTTAAGAATTTAAAACAAAAATCAAAACAAAAATTTCTCTTCTTTATTTCAACTAAGTGCATATTTTGTGTACAGCACAAATGTTTCAAGTTAATTTAACCTTCTTACGATATTTGTGAATATGAATGAGGGACACGGTGGGAATTTTTTCGTTTGAATGCGTTAATTGGATATTTTTTTGAATTTGCAAGATTTTTAAACATTTTCAAAATCCTGTTAAAATTCCAATTCAATTTTTTAGTGTTCTTGCACATAATGAAAACAGGTTTCTCTTTCATAATTTTTATAAAAACCAAAATTCTTTTAATAATTTGAAATGTTTGTTTAGAAAAATATTTTTTTCTAGACGTTCAAAAACAAATAATCTACAACAGTAAAATTTTCTAAAAGTTGTGATTTTAAAGGGCTAATTGATCCACAAATATTATTTATTTTTTAAACTGATAAATTGGATCTGCTTTATTTAAAGTATTTCCTTTACAACGATACTCATTTTGATGGGTTTCGAGACAAAATTATTTTTTAAATTTTTTTCTAAATTTTTCTTCTTAAAGTTGTTGTGATTCACAGTTACTTATTTTTTAAAGTTATTCTCAAAACTGAATTTCTAGCGTTTGCTTAAATTGTTAGACAACTTAATTTTATACTTTACTGCTGTAGAACTTTCTTTTCCAACTAACACAAAAACAAGTTTTAATGTGCTTTTAATTTGGAAAAACGATCCTCTTAAGGATTTCCTATAAAGGACAACTTATATTAAAGATTCTTGTTCATTGCTGTCTCTTAATTGAAAAGATAACCTGACCGCAAAGCTGACTACCATGCCTAGCTGACTGACTACACACTAGACACAATTAGCAGCACATGCACGTTGTGAACCGTGACAGGCACATAGAGCATAACAAATACAAAAATCCTGGGCTCGTTTGATAAAAAAAAAATTGCCTACTTTAAGGCTGAATTCCTAAGAAAACAATTCCTAAGATCACAAACACTTACTGTGGGCTATAAGTAGAAGACATTCCTTTCAAGATCTCAATTTTCTACTTCACACATGGGACGATTTTCTTAATTTCTGTAAGTCTGAAGGCGGAAAGGTAACAAACCTGCATATTTTTAGATGGAAATATTTACTCTTGTGTATTTTTTTCCTAGGCGTAACGTTGTGCTATTTGCTCTGCAATTAAATTTCTATTTGAGCCATATGTTGTCTACTATGTCTTGCAACCTTCATAATATTAATAGATATATGTGTGTGTGTTGACGTTAATGTCTCCTCAATTTACACCCAAGTCTTTATCCATATCAGACGTGTCCACAAAAAAGTAACAAATGAGCAAATGCTTATTTCTATTGGAACTTGTGGTTTTTAATAAAATAACGCTGATTACAATACACAATAATACAAAATAAATGGGTCAGAAAATATATTTTTCAAACTGAGCGAATTAAGCCAATCGAGCCAATTAGCTGGCTCACTTCTTTTTCAAATTGAGTCAATAGCTATTGAGTTGCACTCTTGCTCATTATTCTACCTTTAACCTTTAACATATCTCTCTCGCTCTCTTAAAGCTTTACTTGTTTCTAAAAATAAGTTTCCTGCCTTAAGCCTTGATGTTTCGCCTCGCTAAATCCATCATTTCCGCCTGAAGAAAATACTTGAGAAATTTAACGGAAATTAACAATGTATGTGGCAGCATATCTGACATTGAAGCATTTTTTGTATTTTTTTTTTCGTTCCTCTTGTGCGCTCTTTACTTGACTTCACTGGCTTCATGGCTCATCGAAGGCAATGATGGCAGTGCCACACAATTGTTCTACAGATTCTTCATCCTTTCGCTTTCAAGTGTCTGTCATTCTTACTTGTTTCTTTTCTTACCTAACCCTCCCCCTGTCAAAATCATTTATGTCTGGCTGTCAAGTGGTTTTCTTTCGTTTTCGGTTCTCTTTAATACTGCAGCAGATATGTTTGTAGCTGCTTTTGCAGATATGGAGCAGCAGGGTGGAGTAGCAGCGTTTGCCACACAAGTGGCTCCAAATGAATTTTCAGTTAATTTCAATTGTAATTGAAATCATTTTGTCTGATGACACTTGACGATGACGATGACGATGACTATGACGTTGTGCAGTGCGTGCGTTGGTAAAGAAAATTTCAAGTGTTTATTATGTTTGTTGTTTGGTTGTTGTGTGCGGCAATCATTTTAATTGCTGCTGCATGCTTTAAGGCGCTGAAACAATTATTTCAAAAAATCTTTTCATTTTCTTTAAAGCTAGGTTTCAATAAATGTTTGTGTGTGTATGTGTTTTTATGTATTGTGAGCTCAAAGTTTTAATTGAAAATTTGATATAAAATATGGTAATGCTGGCAACCCTGACTGCTTGTTGTTGTGTACTGCATGTAAATGCAAAAATATACAACAACAAAAACTTGTACTCATCTGCATTTTAAGATTTGTTGCCGTTGGAATTGTTTGCCAACATCTTGAATTGTGTGGAATGTGCGCCGGAAATTAATTAAAACAAGAACTTGTTTGCGGGTCCAAGGGCAAAGCTTTTAAGGCGTGTCAAGACCGCGTTCCTTTAATCTTGAAAGAATTAAAAAAAAACAAAAAAATGAAAAAATTCTTTATTCCTTCGAATAAAAAGAATTTTAGAACAAACCTACAAATTAGTGTAGATAGCATTTTCAAAATATGGCCACCCTAGTTCTGACCATGTTTCTGTAGAAAGCAAACTCTTAAGTAAGCGGCTTTTTTTAGTTATGCTAGTTTGAAAAAGCTCTGCAAGTTTCGTTGTATGGTCGTTCAAAAAAAAAAAAAAAAAAAAAAAAGTTTAAATAATATTAAAAAACATTTAAAAATTAAATAAAATAACAAAGTGAACAGTAACCAATTTAAAAAATTAAAAGTTTATGAAAAAAATATAAGAGTAAAAAAACTTTTAATAATTAAATATTAAAAAACATTATAAAATTAAACTTAATAAAAAAGTGAAAATAAAACAAATTAAAAAAATAAAAAGTAAATAATAAATGAAATTAAATAAATTAAAAAAAAAAATAAAAAGCAAATAATAAATAAAATTCAATAAATGTAAAAAGATTAGAAAATGAAAAAAAATATTAAAATGAAAATTAAAAAATATTATTTTTTAATAAATTATTATTTTAAAGCTTTATAAAGAAATATTAAAAATTGCGGCAACCTTAAGTTTTTGCATAGTTTTCAGTGTAACATATAATGTAATTTAATGCTTTTGAAATACGTTGGAAAGTTAAAAAAATTACTTATAAAAAACTTTGAAAAATTTAAATATTTTTAATAATAAATAAAATGTTAAAAAAAATATCAACATCATAAATAATTCAAACACTTGAAAAACTGCAAAAAAATTAAAAAATATAATTGGAAAAAATAATAAAAGGAAAACAAACTACAAACAAAAAAAATGTAAATAGGAACAAAAAATAATGATTAAAACAATAAAAAAATTTGAAGTAAAAACAAAAAATAAAATAAATAAAATTTAAATAAATTTAGAAACCAGTTTAAAATATTTGAAAAGAAAAAAAAATTTCAAAATAAAATCTATAAAAAAATAAAATAGAATACATATATGTTTAATATGTGTAATTTTTAATTTATAAAATATAAAAAATAATAAAAGATAATCAATAATTGAATCATAAATGTTTGACTAGAATCGAGATAAGTGGTTATTTACAATAATTATTTAAGGTGCAACCTTTTAAATGTCATATTCAGTGCCACAAAGCGTGAAGGGCGAAAACATTTAAAAAATTCTCAAGATAATAAAATAGAAAGGATAATAAAATAAAATAACATAAAGTCACATTTACAAAACTTCAACAATTTTTTTGAAAAAT
Source organism: Pherbina coryleti (assembly GCA_943735915.1). Lineage (NCBI taxonomy): Eukaryota > Metazoa > Arthropoda > Insecta > Diptera > Sciomyzidae > Pherbina > Pherbina coryleti. Next base: position 90,121,662 of record OX030952.1, read on the forward strand.
TTAAAAAGTTGAATAAAAACAAACCTTAAAGCATTACAAACATATGTATGAAAAAATTACACAATAAATAAAAAAATTAAATAATATATATAAAAAAAAAAATTAAAATCAATTAAAAATAAAAATAATTAAAAAAACAAAAAAATAATATTTAAAATTGAATATACCAAAAGCCTGAAAAATTAAACAGTTAAAAAATTAATCAAATAAATTAATTAAAAAAAAAAAATTAAAACTTAAAAAAGTTAAATGAAAAGAAACATTTTCACATAATGAACATGTATATAAAAAAAATTAATTAACAGATATAAAAATTTAAAATAAGTTAAAAATAAAAAATAATTAAAAAAAAATAAAAAAAAACAAAAAATAAAACCTAAAATGAAATAAGTCAAAAACTTGAAAAAATTAAAGAATTAAAAAATTATTTATTTGTTTATAAATTTATATATGAAAAAAAAACAAAACTTAAAGAAAGTCAAATAAAAAGAAAAATTTTATTATAACAAACATATACATACATAAAAAAAAATTAAATTATAAAAAAGTTAAATAAAAAGAAATTTTTAACTTAACAAACAGTATGCAACAAAATTATATAATAATTAAAAATATTTTAATAAAAAATAAGCAACGTAAAAAAAATAAAACGTAAAATTAAATAAATCAAAATTCAGAAAATTATTGATAAAAATTTATTTTAAATAACTAAAATTTAAAATTTATTTATAAAAAAAAAAAAAAAATCAAAACTTAAATATTAAAGTTATAAAAAAGATTTTTAAAAAGTAAATAAATGCGAAGAATATATAAAAAAAAATAGAAAAATAAGACAATTAAAAAACATAAAAAATAAAAGAACTAAACCAAATAAGAAAAACATCAAATGAAGGGTTAGGAAAAGGAAAAAATAAAAAACTAGTACAATTTAAAAAATTTAAAATGAAATCTCTAGAAAGTTTCTAAAATATATAAATTCTTTTAATATAAAAAAATTAAAATAAATTACAAAATAAAATAAATATCTAAATTAAGCAAAAAAAAAAAAAAAATAAAATAAAAATTATATGTAATAAAAATAAGAAACAAAAAACATTTCAATATTTTAGACATATTAAAAAAATGTAATACAAATATACTAAAAAAAAAAACAAAAAATAAAAATGAAGTTTAGAAAAATTAAAAAATTGAATTTTCGATACATAAGACCTAATAAAGGAAAATAAATAAAATTACATTTTATAAAATTAAACAGCTTTTGTGGAAAATATAAAGAGGTTAAAAAAAAGTTTCAACAAATTTGTAAAAAAAACAATTAAAAGAATAAATCAAATAATCTTAAAATAAGTTAATGAGAACCAAAAACTAATTAAAACAAAGCGAAAACTAAAAGTTAAAAACAAAATAAGTAAGAAATTTAATAAAACTTAAATATTATTAATAATTAAAAAAAAAATTAAAAAGGTTTCAAATATTCCAATATTATAATTAGTAACGATTTAAAAAAAGTAAACAAATATATATAAATAATAAAAACAATTGAAAATATATATAATATAAGATCATAAAAAATTAACAATTGCAGAATATTAAAAAAAAAACTTACAAAGCCTATAAGAAAAAAGAAAAATTAAAATTATCGAATATACATACTAAAACAAAAAAAAAAAAAAAATAAATAAATACTATAAATACAAAAAAAAAAAAAATCAAAACAAAGAACATAAAATAATTTTAAAAAATAACTTTAATAATACAAAATATAAAAAAATATTGAAAACAAATTTGAGCTGCAGGCCAATTATGTTGACAACATGAAGACAAAGATGGCAATAACCAACAACATCAACAACGATAAATCACACAGCTTGACTATACAGTCTGTTTCGTTGGCCGCTATACCAACTCATCAGTAGTCTTGTATGACTTCTCACTGTAATCCACTCAAATTACTTAGGTTCTACTTACATATACTGCCAATATGCCGAAAACGTTACCCGAAAATTTATTTTTGACAGAGAGAACGCTTTATTACATTAGTAACTGAGTTCTTATCTACTTCGATGCACCCTGTGTCAAGGTTCACCTTGATCGTATCATACTTTTAGGCATAGCCTTAAACTCATGTGCATCTTCGAAATTCGATCGCAATGGTTTACCGCTATCAGAGCATGTTGAAGTTTTGTTATTTTGTTGTAAGCTTCTCCCTTTTTCACACTGAAATATGAATTGACTATTTTTTCAAAGTCCTTGGTGTCCTGGTGCGTATGCACAAGGCTATATAATGCAAAAAACCGCAGGTCAAACAAATAAAAGTATCGGGATTTAGAAGCCTATAAGTACAATGTTGCCTATATGCATCATTAGGCATGAGAAGGTTAAACGTTGTAAATAAAAAAGTAGTGTGAAAAGGCTTTAAAATGCATTTACAAACATGTAAAAATATATTTAATATATAAAAGTATATATAAATAAATAAAAATTAATAACAAAAAATTATTTATTTTTTTGAATAAAAAAAAAAAACAAAAAAATAGAAAATGCTCAATCGATACAAGAAAATGAAAACTGAGTATTCAAAGAGCATTACAAAAAAAAAAAAAAAATAAAGATTATTTAAAATAATAAAAATTAACAAAAAAGTAATAAATAATTCGAACAAATTGGGAAAAAATACGAAAATTTAAATATTTTAAAATAATTAAAAAATAAAGCAAATATATAAAATTAAAAAAAATTAATACAAATTTAAAAAAAATACATTAAATTAATAAAAAAATTTTGCTTTCTTTTCTTATTTATTTATCGCCATACATAGCGCTTGGTGTGAATGAAAAGCCATGCTAATAAATATCTTGAAATAAATAGTAGAGCAAAAATAAAGTTATAGCATAATAAAGACCAAATTAAAAAAGAAAATAAAAAATGATTAGGAAAATAAACAAAAATTACAATAAAAAATAATAATTAAAAAAAAACTTTTAAAAAAATAAATAAAATATATAAAAAAATAAAAATATAACAAAAAAAAAAAAAAAATGAAACATTAAAACATACTAAAAAACAAAGTTAAATAAAACAAAAAAAAAAAAAAATAAAGAAAATAAAATAAAATGTTAATATATAAAAAAAAATATATGTTGATGTAATAATCTTTCAAGAGAAAAATATTCGAACTATTTTAAACAGCCAAAAATAAAAATAAAAAAAATAATAATAATCAAAAGTTTATTTAAAAAGAACACAATTTACAGAGTTATACAAGATAAAAACATCACATTTAAAAAAGAATTAAGTAAAAAAAAAAAATTGTAAAATTAAAAAATTAAAAAATTTCAGATATCCTATTTTTCCCCCTTCTAGTTGCCATACCTCAAAAAATCTTCGCTCATTAGCAAAAAATAAAATTGAATAAAATGTACATCTGTCAATGACGTTAAAAGTGTGTCCTAAATTCAGTGTTAATTAAAATGTGCGCGTAACAACAAAAACAACAACAACAAAATCAACATCACCAAAATAAACAAGTGTTCAACAACCAAACGAAAAGCTACCAACAAAAACAACGGAACAAATCAACCTCATTTAGCTTCATGCCGTCTGTGTTCTGCCGGCCCAGTTCTTCTTTGGATAACTCTAAGCGCGGTGATTAAAACAACAACAACATCACCAATAACAACAACAACAACAACAACAACAACAATAAGAACAGCAGCACTAAGTGTTGCTGTCACGTGATAGCGTTTTATTGCATTGCTTGTTGCCGCGCGTAAAACGTCGTGAGAAGGTGTTTGTAATTATCTCTGTGTGTGCGTGTGTGTATGTGTTTGTGCGCCCTTTGCGTGTTGTTGGCTATGATTTGAGAATAAAATTGTCAACAATTCGTTGCTCTAATTCGCCCGCCGCACAAACTCCGCAAAAAGTTCCGCTTTTTCGAACCTAATTAACGGCATAAAACTGCTGTCAACAGCAAGTCGCGACGCGTCGCCACAAGCCGTAATGTCGATGCGTGGCAACAAGTTGACAGCAAACCAAACCAGTTTCCAGCCACAATCGCCGCAGCTGCAGCAACAACATCATCAACAGCACCACCAGCAGCAGCAGCAGCAAAATCTTGCCATTCCACCACCCTCTCAGTATCAGCAGCAACAGCATAATTTGCTGCAACAGCTGCAGCAACAGCATAAGTTTCAGCAACAGCAGCAGCAACATCATCAACAATCTGCCACATCACCAACATCATCATCAGCAGCAACATCCGCCGCCGCTTCACATGTCATTACTAACAGTCGCAATAACCTGGCCACGTTAGTTGCTGCCATCAACAATGAGAATTGCTATCAACTAACAGCAGCAGCAACAGCAACATCACCCATAAATTCACCACCCTCATATTCGGCAGCAATTGCTGGCACTGAGCTGACAGCAGGCCACAAGCATCAACAGCCACCCTTTCAGTTTATCAACCATTATCAGACCCAAGAGTTGGCAACGCCGCACAATTTGGTACCGGTTGGCAAAGATTACGGTGTTTATGGTGGTGGCGACAACGTGTCCGAATTGGAACATCACCATCAGCAGCAGCAGCAACAACAACAGTATCAGCAGCAGCAGCAACAACTTTGTGTTGTTGCCAAAATGCAAAAATCTGTTACGATTACTGTTACGCCTCAGCGCAGCAATTCCATGGATTATTTAAATTTCGAGGAAAAACGCCAGCTGATTGCCTCCTCGTTGTCCTTGTCTGACATTCTGCATTGCAATCCAGCAGCAGCCGCTGCCGCTGCAGCCAAAGAAGTAGCCGCTAATGCCAATGGTGAGTAAAACTTTTAAGCTTTTACCTTTTTTTCATAAAAAAAGCTTTTTTAAGCTGAATTTATGCTTAAGCTTAAAGCTTAAGTCAGTCATAGAGAAACAAGTGAATATATTAAAAAAAAATATTTAGTGAGTGATATTTAATTATGAAGTAAAGTTTTTTCATTGTGAGGACGCTTTTAGTTATAAATGATATCCTAAGAAATGCAAATTCTTAAAAATATCGTGTTCTTTTGTTCTTGATCAAATTGGAATATCTAACAATTGTTGAAGTACTTCGAGGCAGCAAGACTAACATGTTGAATGATTTTTTTATAACACATTATTTTGAGGAACCGCGTACTTTTGGTACGAGGTCCCAAGTTGTTTCCCAACTCTTCCGTTCTTTGAACCCCTTCTTTTCATGGCTTGTATAATTTCATTTACCGAAACTATAGTAGAACTATTGAAGCTTTATAGAAGATTTACCGAAGCTTATGGTTAAACTGAAACTACAACCTATATTATGCATTCATAGCTTGTATAATTTTATATACCGAAGCTTTATAGAAGAACTACCGAAGCTTTACAGAAGAGTTACCAAAGCTTATGGTTAAACTGAAACTACAACCTATATTATGCATTCATAGCTTGTATAATTTTATTTACCGAAGCTTTCTAGAAGAATAACCGAAGCTTTATAGAAGAATTTCCGAAGCTTTTGGTTGAACTGAAACTACTGCTTATATTATGCATACCGTGACAATTGTACCACAACGGAATTATGTGTTTCTATCCAGCAGCAATATTAAGTGAAATAAAGCGATTTATTTCCGTTGAGGCCCCATTTCCCCTCATCTCGTTGTCTTGTAAAGGGTCCGTTACAATAACTTTTTATTTTAAGCCTTGAACAAAAGATTTCAATCCATGCTGTATTGGTGCAAAATGGGACCTAGAATAAGTGGAAAAGAATTCGAAAATCAAGTAAAATAACTGCGACGAAAAATCAGTACAAACATATGTATTTGTATCCAGGGGTAAATGTTACGATGGGAAGCTGAAAAGTCCTTGAAAAATAGAACGAGAAAAGACTCATTTGTTCGTTTTCTAATAAAAAAATGTTCGTAAGTCTTGATGCCCTTATTGCAACGTTTTTCTTATTTTTCGATCCCCTTCAAATAATTCAATTTCGGCAGGTCTTCAAAATATGACCTATCCTTTTTCGTTTTAGTCAATTCCCCTTCGGATGAGCTGTTTTTTCAAGTTTGGAAATAGATAAAAGTTGCAGGGCCTAAATCTGGAGACTATGGTGGATGGATAACGAACCAAATCTAAATGGTTCGGCTACGAATCGGCCCCACAGCTCTGTCTATATGTATGTCGGTGGTTGTTTTACCCTATTGAGGATAATCGATATGGACAATACCATGTGTATCCAAAAAACTGCGTTTGGTCTCTGGTGAAAACAAGCACGACCGTGTGACAACTTCAAAGTAGTTTTTGACGAAGTTCAAGGGCAATCATAAAGACTGCGCCTGTTTGTAACCGTGGACGAAACATGGTTCCATTAAAACACACCAGAGAACAAAGAACGGTGGATATAGTGGTCTTATCCAGGCGAATCGAAGCCAAAAAACGTCAAAAAGGGGTTTATTGGCCAACTTATCAGGATTAACTTAAGCGTTGATTCTGACACCTTAAATTTTGCCGTTACACAGTACGTTTTACAGGTTTTGCAAAAGTTGAAAAAATTTTTTTTTAAAATACCCTGGCCATCCATGGAATTGTTACTCAATGAGCCTATAGATGTTATAAATAAATAAATGACTCTACAGTAAAGGTTCATTCTTTCACTTTATGACAAAAATACGGGTGGAGGGCCTATGCAACGAAACTTCAAATCTGTTACATGGAATTATAACGTGCCATGTATAGATGCAAAATATAAAACTGGTCCCGAGCCTTCATGGCCAAAATAGACAAAGACTGCATGATGTCATGAGGCCATGGAGAGAGTAGCTCCAAGATTGAAAATGCAGTAATTATGCAACGGCGTTGCATCGAATTATTTCTCGGTGGGTAAATGAAAATGTTATTTATAAAACGCAAATGAAGAACTTTTACTTGGCCTAACGACAAAAAAAAAATAAATTATGACGCCGTCTAGTTGCGCAAGTAGCAGCTTATGCAACAAAAATGCAATAGTGTTGCAGGGAATTATTTCTTTGTGAGTAGAAGTGCTACGAAAAATTTAATTTTACTACAACAAAAAACCATTTTTTTTTGCCTCAAAAGGAAAATGAAAAAAGATTTTGGAGCCACGACACCACGGAACAATTTAAAAACGTTGCATGGAATTATGATTATGATTAGGACAAGGGTTAGTAAAACAATGAATGTGAGGATTTGGACAAAGATTAGTACCAGGGATTACACAAAAAGTAGCACCAAGAATAGAGGAGCAAGAGGACAAGGATAAGGAGAAAAAAATTCAGACAAGGATTGGGAAAAGGACTTCGACAAGGTTTCGGACAAAGATGATAACAAAAATCTAAGCACATCTGAAATAATTTTTAGGACATGATTAGGAAAAGCACAAGGAATAGAACCTAGTTTTCGACATACTAAAGACAATATTTAAGACAAATGCTGGGAAAAGAAATGGGATAAGAACAAGAAAAGGGATTTAAGCAAGGGTCAGGAATTTGATATGAAATTAAACAAGAGCTAGAATAATTATTAGAATGATCACAAGTTTGGGATCAAAGTGAAGCAAAAGCACAAGAATAAGGAAAATGATAAAGATACGCTGTCACGTCGAAACCTACGGCTGTATCCAATATATCGTTAACTTATTTCTTCTTAGTGGAGTAACACACTTTTGTGCCACTGCATCAACTCCAGTCTTGACTCAAGCTCGAAGTTATAAGCTTACGTCCTTAATCCTTGTAATCCTTGATTCAAAGCTCACTTGGAAAAGCAACACTGATGAAAGAATAAAGAAAGCAACCAGTGCCTTCTATGCCTGCAAGAAAACCTTCGGTACCAATTGGGGGATGAAACCCAATGTCATCCATTGGATGTACACGGCTATCGTCAGACCCATACTAACCTACGGCTCGATTGTATGGTGGAAGGCCACTGAGAAGACAAGCTACCTCAACTCTGTCTCTAGAGTACAGAGACTGGCCTATCTAGGAATAACAGGTGCACAACGATCAACGCCTCAGGCAGGCCTGGAGGTCATATTGAACCTTCTCCCCCTGGACGAGTAGATGAAATCCACTGCAACCAAAGCGGCGTTTCGACTTAAGGAGGCTAAGCTTTGGAGATACTGGACGCATGGACATGCCTCTATACTCGCAAAGTATAGTCCTGAGGATCTCGCCACCACCTCGGATTACATCAACCCGAAGATAGAGTTTCGGCAGAACATGTCATTCTCCTTTCCAAAAAGAGAAGAATGGGATTCGAACCACCCTTTCAGTGAACACGACATCCAGATCTTCACTGATGGATCCAAAATGGAGAATGGCACGGGGGCCGGAGTCTACTGCAGTGCACTACAATTATCCTTGTCATACAGACTACCAGATTACTGTAGTGTCTTTCAAGCAGAAATTTTTGCGATCGAAAAAGCGGCTACGACAATCCTAACAAAGAACATCAATCCATCAAGGATAACAATCTTTGTGGACAGTCAAGCTGCGATAAAAGCTCTCCGCAGCGAAACAACCAATTCGAAATCTGTACTGAGCTGCCGACAAGCTCTCATCAGAATGAGTCCTCCCCACAAGATTAATATCTGCTGGGTCCCCGGTCACCGTGACATAGAGGGAAACGAAATAGCGGACAGATTGGCAAGAGAGGGCTCAGAACTGGAAAGAAGTTCTGCGATCGGGTCGATTATGGCTCCAATCGGAGAATTTAAGAAGAGAATAAATGACAAAGCCAGAAATAACACAAACAACTCCTGGTCAAACAGGGACGACTGTGTTACTTCTCGCCACCTATGGCCTAAACTCTGCGAAAAAAGGACCCAATCCCTACTTTCAATGAGTAAAAATGAAACTCGCATCCTAGTAGGAGTTCTCACGGGGCACTGTTGTATAGGCACAATGGCCTCGAGACTGGGAATTCCGCAATCAGACTTCTGCAGAAGCTGTGGAGATGTCGAGGAAACAGAAACCATCAAACATCTGCTTTGCGAGTGTCCTAACCTCCAACAACGCCGACTTCGCCATATGGGAAGCAGAGTGTACGGAGAACTGCAGGAGCTCGTGGATGTACCACTGATGGGTCTTTTCAGATTCATACGGAGCACCGGTTGGTTCAACCAACCTCGCTCCAGTGACTAGCAAGACTTAGTTGTTTTTGACATATTAGGACCACAGATATAGGGAACCACAATGGACCAATAGGCCCCCGTGTAGGCAACGTAAAGTTGCCCCTCCCTTTTAACCTAACCTAACCTATAAGCCTACGTTTCATCTGTAGTCAGAACGTCCTTTTTCAGCACACTCTCTTTTAAATGCTTACGAACGTCTTGATTTTTCTTGAAACGAACGAAACTCGGGATGCTCCATAGTTTTTAATTTATTTTAGAATGACTTATTTATCGATTATTTATTGTAAACAAATGCCGTCATGGATGTGAAATTGTATGCTTACCATTCCGCGTAGTTTTGCAACTGCGCTCACATATCCTCCATAAGCTTTTATTTCATTACTACTTTATTTCTTATCCATCACATACAAAACATACAAAATTTCTTCATGCAATGATCTGTGTGTCTTTGTCTAGCTGACAATGTGCCTCACTACTTCAACATTGAAATTCTTCTTTTCGAGTAGAAGGTTGCAAATCCTTGATGACAATGTCTAGAATACTTATTAACTTGCTTGGTATTAGCTGCCACTCCTCATTTTCATAAAATTTTTTGTTGTTACCAAAGTCAGTCTGAGTCCTCAAGGTCATATGCGGTTTGTATTCATTTGAATTAAAGTCCTTGTCATACTTGGCAGATTCTTGTTATTTTTCTATTTTTGTTTTTCCATTTTTTTGCTAGTCTTCATTGCAGAAAAGAAAAAAAATATCTCTCCTATGGCTTTGAAAAGTTTGTTTATAACTTTTATTTTAAGAATAAAAATGTTTGACATTCCTGACAAAAAAATAAAAATAATAATAAAATACCATGTTCGTATACAATCGTATTTTTTTGACTAACATGCTAAAAACTCGAAAAAAGCGTTATATTGTATTTTCCAAAAAAACTTAATCATAACAATGCCTGCGAAAAGTCAACGCCCCATCAGCAACACAAAAAACTTTACAAAAGCCCTAACAGCATCCTTTCAGCCAACGATGGCTTTATTCCGTTGCTTGTAAAAACATGACGTCGATATTGTTCAATAAAAGCTATCGTTCCTACAATGCTTTTCCAATCAACTGAATTCGTATAACTGTAACCTATTAAATACTAAAACTCTTTTCTTCTCTTGAAAAAAATAAATACCATGATGCTATATATATATATAAGCGTATCAATATAAATCGATAATCCTTTAACGTAGTTGGAAAACTTTTTGCTTTCATTTGGCTTTCCAAAAACAAGCAAAAGAACAAAAAAAAAACAAACACATTCTTCAGTTCGCGTGCAAAAACCATTCATATCGCGTCAGATGTATAGATATGAGCAAAAAACAACAAAATAGCATGCATATCCCGCATGAAAAGCTGTCATAAAAGAATCCTTTTAGAAGTTGACTACATAATGAAAAAAGAAATAAAAAATAAAAAAAAACTTTGTGCAAGCTAGAAAGACAGTGACAGTTGAATGAAGCTATTGGTAGAGTGAGTGAGATAGCGATAATAAGTTTATTTCGGTTCCTTTTTTGACATTGAAGCTGGCCTGTGCTTAAAATAAAACAACTCAAATAGTTCGACAGGAAAACGTTTTCATTTTAAAAATAATTCACGACTTTATCCCCGCCAGCGTTAAAAAAACAGTCCAGTTAAAGTAAATTCCCTAGAAGTCAATAAACTTATCGATTTAGCTCGATAACAGAATTCCAAAAAGATTTATTGCCTACGCTCTTATGTTTAATATCTAATGGATTGAAATATTAAAATATACAAAAAAGCAAAAAAAAAGTTTTGGAAGTAAATAATACATTTGATATGATACTGATATGACATTAATATGATATTGATATGATTGTGATGTGATATTGTTGATATTGTTGTGATATTGAAATGATATTGAAATGATATTGATATGATGTTGATATGATATTGATATGATATTGATATGATATTGATATGGTATTGATTTGATATTGACATGATATTGATATGATATTGATATGATATTGATTGATATGATATTGATATAAAATTGATATGATATTGATATGATATTGATGTGATATTGATATGATATTGATATGTTATTGATATGATATTGATATGATATCGATATGACATTGATATGATATTGATATGATATTGATATGATATTGATATGATATTGGTATGATATTGATATGCTATTGATATGATATTGATATGATATTGATATGATATTGATATGATATTAATATGATATTGATATGATATTAATATGATATTGATATGATATTGACGTGATATTGATATGATATTGATATGAAATTGATATGATATTGGTATGATATTGATATAATATTGTAATGATATTGATATGATATTGATATGATTTTGATATGATGTTGATATGATATTGACGTGATATTGATATGATATTGATATATTATTGATATGATATTAATATGATATTGATATGATATTGATATGATATTGAAACGATATTGATATGATATTAATATGATATTAATTTGATATTGATGTGGTATTGATATGATATTGATGTGCTATCGATATGATAAAGATATAATATTGATAGATATTGATATATTACTTATATGATACTGATAAGATATTGATATGATATTGATATGATATACGATATTAATATGATATTGGTATGATATTGATATGATATTGATATGATATTGATATGATATTGATATGATATTGATATGATATTGATATGATATTGATATGATATTGATATGATATTGATATGATATTGATATGATATTGATATGATATTGATATGATATTGATATGATATTGATATGATATTGATATGATATTGATATGATATTGATATGATATTGATATGATATTGATATGATATTGATATGATATTGATATGATATTGATATGATATTGATATGATATTGATATGATATTGATATGATATTGACATGATATTGAGATAATATTGAAGGATGATATATTGAAGAGAAACACCGGGTATATCAGGTAGTCAATTTTATAAATTGCTCGATGTTCATATTTACTTATAGGAAAAGGTATTCAACATAGATGTTAAAATAGATTCTTCTCTTAAATAAAAATGTCTTTTATTAAAGGTTTTCGTTGTAGCTTTGGTAAAAAAATTAAGGAATAAACTTTAAAAATGTACCGGTTTAAAAAAAAAACTGGTAAAAATATTGCGTTATAAAACATGCTCACATATAAGTTGAACAATTCTTATGTCATAGCTCACGTTGCACATTCTTGATTGAGTTTTTACTTGTCTGTTCCCCATAGTTTTTTTGTTTTTTTTTTCTAAAGCACTTGTTTGGTTTGTTCTTGCTTTAAAGCCCATTTCTACACACAAGCTGCTGAACTTTTGCCAAAATAAAACAAGTTGTCTTTGTTTCATAAAATTCATTGTTTGCCAAAGCTTTCTTTGTATTGAGCAAGCCATTGTTTTTAGTGCCAACATCCATGCCATGCCTTCCCTTGGGTCCACTTACTAGTTGACCCTGTCTAAGTTGAGCTGATGTTGACTGACTATCAACATGTATGAGTTGAGTTTGCAGGTATGCGTGTGTGTCTGTCGTGCTTGTGTGTGCTGCCTGGCCATCATGTGTCGCCAGCTCGTTTGGCATGTTTTCTTCCTTTTACGATTTCTGTCGTTGCTGCTCTGGCACTCGATTTAAATTGCCAATTGTTGTGATTTTTCCACAAACTTTGCATGTAGTGGTTTTGCTTTTTTTTTGCATCTCTAAAGTCCTTTCAAGCATTTGTATTGAATTGTAAAAGCTTTTGTTTTAAATGTGTTCCTTGTTTTTTTGTCCAACTTTTGTTTTATCACTCGATGTTGTCGCAGCTGCGATTGTTCAATTTGTTGAATTCTTTAGAAAAGTTTGTGGCAAAACTTTGCTTAAATTGCGTAGAGCTCTTTTGTATGTTATTGAAATTCAACACTAACCTGGCACGGTACAGTCCTCTGAGTAAGCCACCTACACTGCCTCACTTATCGTTCTGAAGAACTTCTTTATTTCGTCTTGAACTTTTTTACAACTTTTATTTGAGTTTTTTGATGTTATTTGAGAAAACTGTCTGCCACTTTTTATTGTTTTTTATAAACTTTGTATTGTTTTACCCTCTTTTGTAAGCTGGTTGTTAACACAGTCACGTTGTTGAATGCCCTCTTCTTTACTTACTTTCATGTTGTCGTTTCTTTGTTTTTTTTTTTATTTATTTATTTGAAATCGGAATTGAATTTTCAGGTTTTTCCTTCACTGAACATTTCCAACTGTTTTTTATTTTTATATTTTCTGTTTTTTAACTTTCTTCAAATTTACCCACTGCTAATGCCTGCTTAAGCACCTTGCTTAGTTTTACCTTTAAATATTGTTAAGAGCTTTCGTATACATCATTGATCGATGCCATAAAATATCGAAATTGTGCTGCATTTATTGCAATTACCGTTGAAATAATTACAGCGCAAAGTTTTTGTTGAATTGTTTGAGCATTTCGTGACTTCATGCATGACACACAAAAAACTGTTGGAAGTAAATGAAAAATTTATCTTTTTGCTAACAAATCAAAGCAAATTGCTCTGAAGTCATTTTAGCATGAAAATAAATTTGTTTCATATTTTCTTTCTGTAACATTTTAGCGCCTTTCTGATAACTTCGTTTCAAAGAAGACGTTTATGATATGGGTGTCAGTTTCCAAATAATTTTTCGTGAATTTTACACGAATTTTAACCAAAACTTAACAAAAAAAAAAAAAAAAAAACAAAACAACAAAGAAAAATGTATTTCTTCAAAATTACTCTTCCAATTTCCATTTCAATAAAATTAGTTCCACAAATAATCAAATAAGAGTTAAAAAAGTCACGAAACTTTATGCTGTAGAAATAAGCTAATAGGGAAGTACTGATAAAATTAAATTAAGTGATTAAGTCAAGATCGGCAGTTCGATGTCAAAGTTCGATGACAAGTTCGTCAACCAGTTCAATTTTGGATTTGAGGTCAAGATTGATGTTAACTTCAAAGTCATGTTCGAAGTAAAAGTCGTTGTCAATTTCAAAGTAAATCACGATGTTTTGTTCCATTAAATATTCAATATCAAGTTCAATGACAAGTTTGCTATCAAGATCGCAGTAAAGTTCTAAGTCAAGTTTTCAGTCATCGAAAGACTTTTACGTGTAGCTTAACATGAAATTTTAAGGCTAGTCTTTAAGCAAGTTTGAGGACAAGTTCGTAGACAAGTTTGAAAGTAAGTTTGAAGTCGCGTTCGAAGAAATGTTTGAGTTAAAGTTCGATGTCATGTTTGTAGTGAGGTTTCAAATAAAGTGAATTGAAAATGACGAACTTTAATTAATTATGAAATCAAAGTAAAAATTGCAATTTATGAAGTAGCCATTGAAGTGAATTCTGAGGTAAATTGTAAAACCTAATTTACTTGGAAGTCAGGTTCCAAGGCTGGTTACAAAGCAAATGTTTGAAGTCCAGACTAAACCAAATCAAGTTCGAAGTCAATCAAATACGATGTCAAATTTGAAGACAATCGTGAAAGCAACTTTAAAAACAAGTTCGAGGTTAGGTTTATATTCGAAGTAAAATTCGAAGCCAAGATGAAAGTCAAGCTAACAGTCAAGTTCGAAAATTAGTCCAAGGCCAAATTCAAAGTCCAGTTTGAAGTCAAAATCGAATTCAAGTTCACTGTCATCACACTGTTTCGGTGAAGCCAATTTCGAAGTCATGTCAAAACTCGCAACAGAGTTGAATTCGACATCGCATTCGATATAAAATTCAAAGTAGATTTCGAATTAAAATTTGTGTTGATTATTAAAGAATCAAAGTGATTTTGAAATAAAAATTCGAAATTCAATTCCAACAGATTTAATTCGAACTAAAATTCGCATTCACTACGTTTGAATATTAATGCAAAATTTAGCATTTAGTGTATCAATATCCTATCAATATCATATCAATATCATATCAATATCATATCAATATCATATCAATATCATATCAATATCATATCAATATTATATCAATATCATATCAATATCATATCAATATCATATCAATATCATATCAATATCATATCAATATCATATCAATATCATATCAATATCATATCAATATCATATCAATATCATATCAATATCATATCAATATCATATCAATATCATATCAATATCATATCAATATCATATCAATATCATATCAATATCATATCAATATCATATCAATATCATATCAATATCATATCAATATCATATCAATATCATATCAATATCATATCAATATCATATCAATATCATATCAATATCATATCAATATCATATCAATATCATATCAATATCATATCAATATCATATCAATATCATATCAATATCATATCCATATCATATCAATATCATATCAATATCATATCAATATAATATCAAAATCATATCAACATCACATCAATATTATATCAACATCACATCAATATCACATCAATGTCATATAAATATCATACCAATATCATATCAATATTATATCAATATCATATCAATATCATATTAACATCATATAAATACCATATGAATATCATATGAATATCATATAAATATCATATCAATATCATATCAATATCATATAAATATCATATCAATATCATATCAATATTATATAATTATAATATTAATATCATATAAATATCATATCAATGTCATATCAATATAATATCAATATCATATAAATATCATATCAACATCATATCAATATCATATTAATATCATATCAATATCATTCCAATATCATATCAATATCATATCAATATCATATCAATATCATATCAATATCATATCAATATCATATCAGTATAATATCAATATAATATAAATATCATATCAATATCATATCAATATAATATCAATATCACATAAATATCATATCAATATCATATCAATATCATATTAATATCATATCAATATCATATTAATATCATCAATATCATATCAATATATCAATAGCATTTCAAACCATATCAATATCATATCAATATCATATCAATATCATATCAATATCATATCAATATCATATCAATATCATATCAATATCATATCAATATCATATCAATATCATATCAATATTATATCAATATCATATAAATATCATATCAATATCATATCAATATCATATCAATATCATATCAATAGCATTTCAAACCATATCAATATCATATCAATATCATATCAATATCATATCAATATCATATCAATATCATATCAATATCATATCAATATTATATCAATATCATATCAATATCATATCAATATCATATCAATATCATATAAATATCATATCAATATCATATCAATATCATATCAATATATCAATAGCATTTCAAACCATATCAATATCATATCAATATCATATCAATATCATATCAATATCATATCAATATCATATCAATATTATATCAATATCATATAAATATCATATCAATATCATATCAATATCATATCAATATATCAATAGCATTTCAAACCATATCAATATCATATCAATATCATATCAATATCATATCAATATCATATCAATATCATATCAATATCATATAAATATCATATCAATATTATATCAATATCATATAAATATCATATCAATATCATATCAATATCATATCAATATATCAATAGCATTTCAAACCATATCAATATCATATCAACATATCAATATCATATCAATATCATATCAATATCACATCAATATCATATCAACATCACATCAATAACAATTTCATATCAATAGTTGTCAATTCATATCAATATCAAACACTTGCATATTAAGTTTGAATTTAAATTCGAAGTATTAAAATAAATTCACCGTAAAATTCGTAGTAAATTCGAAACACAATTTAATGTAAAATTTCGAACTACAATTCGAAGTAAACTCCGAAGCAAAATTAAAAGCTAAACTAGAATTTCGTTTGAAAATTCGTAGTAAAATTTGAAGTAAGAGTCCAAGTCAGGTTTGAATCAAGTTCGATGATAAGTTCGAAATTAGTTTCAAAGTCAATTCTGAGTCAATATCTTAGTAATGCTCGAAATCAAGCTGTATGTAAAATTATAATAATCAAATCATTTTCACTTGAATATTTAAATTTTGTTTTTTGCGTTTTTCAAATGGAGAAGTAAAAAAATGTTCGTAAATAACAAGTTTTTGCATAATAAACAAATTGAGCAGATTTATATTGTTTTGTTTGAAAACAAAATGTTTTGATTTAAATTTTTCATTTTAAAAGCCATTAAAAACTTGTCAGAAAATATTTTCATTAAATTTACAGCTGATAGCGAGACAAAATCCCGCTGTTCAAATGCAAATGACTGAAGTGAAAAAACTCATGAAAAAAGTTATGGGAAAAAAACTATGTGGAAGAGAGTGATGTCAAGTATTTTTTCATACCATGTATAATTATGGAATAATAATTATAATGAGAGAGATAATAAAATAAATATTGAGCAAATAAAAATTAATAAGTATGCCATAAATAATGTCAACACCAAATTAGTAATTAAAAAATTTACGGAAATGAAATAGGCTCGAATGAATTTATGAAATATTTTAAGTTTATTTATTGCTCATTTAAAATGGGCGAATCCACTTAACCACTGGTTCAATCATAAAAAATCTCGATTTGTAAAAGAGCCTAGCATTTAACAATAGTATTTTTCAAATATTGATTTATGGGTTATTTGTTCAAATCTGTAGATCACAAGTTATTTTGTTTTTTTTTTCTTTTTTTTTTTTTCTTAAATCACTGACTAGTTTTGCTTTCTGAACAGTTGTTCCTACTTTTGATGAAATTTTTAAGTGTGGGCCATTAATTTTATCTCTTTCTTCCAAAAGCTCTTTGCATCCCAATTATTTTCGTTATCAAAATAAATGCTTTGTATTCGCCGGCTTTATACTTCATTCTATAGCTTATGTCACGCTTTATCAACACATTGTCTCGTTTTCCGCCCTTATATTTTTTGTGATCCCTCGCTAAGCCTAGTAGCCTAGTGTGTGTGTTTTTGTTGTTGTGCGTTTTGAATGCTCTATTTCATTTACATTTTCTTCCCATAATTTGTATGAATTTTATTGATTTTTCCGTTTCACGTTTCGGTATTTTTTCTTTTTTGGTATTCATGATGCGTATGTTCATTTCTTCGGCATCTAGCATCGCTTTGCAAGTGAAATTTATGAAAAACCTAATCAAGATTCTCGTTTGCTCTTGTCGAGGCTATCAACCGGATGACAAGCTGTCGATCCTTTGCTCTGTGTCTGTGTCTGACAGATGACGCGCCTACTTTGCATGTAGCTTGATAATCTCAAACACATATTAAATTGAATTGTGTGCGTATTAAGCATGTCATAGAAAACTAACCAAATACATTCAGTTTTGAGTGTCATGCTTTGGGATTTATTTTCCTGACGAACCCTAATCTTTTTTTATGGTTTGGGTAGTTGGCGATATTGACTAAAAGTAGTTGTACGATATAATCTCTAAGTTGAGTGTCACTTATTTATGTTTATTTATGCCCTCTGCGTGATAGTTTACATTTCAGCGGAATGTAATTTTTTTTTTTTTAATTTACATTCTTTGGTGTAGTTGTTCTGTTAAATATTTATTTGTTGATAACAGCAACAAACAATGACTGCACTTTGTCTGATAAGCAGGGTTCGGCATCCTCCGACTACAGGTGTGTACAGCGGTTACGAAAAAATAGCAGCAATTCAAGCGGAAAGTATGGCAAGTGATGCGCAATTAATTTTATTTTGTGAAATATCGAGTGGAAATATAGGCTGTTTACTTACTTCACATACGGTGTTTACATACTACATTAGCTATAAATTAATTATGGGTACGTGTTTTTTGAAAGCTTAAACAATTTGTTATTATTTTTAAAATGTGATAATTTCTAATATCTTTCTACAGATGAATAGATCAAAATAAGAGTTTGAACAATTTATTATATTCACAATGTGATGTGATGAATATATCAAAATAAGTTTTTCGCCGAATTTCAGTAAAAGCTTCAGTTTCACTAGTGCTTATCGTGTCAGTATGAATATGATATTTATGTGATGTTGATGTGATGTTGATATGATATTGATATGATATGGATATGATATTGATATGATATTGATATGATATTGATATGATAGTGATATGATATTGCTATGATATTGATATGCTACTGGTGTGATATTGATATGATATTGATATGAAATTGATGTGATATTGATATGATATTGATGTGATATTTATATGGTATTGACATGGTATTGATATGATATTAATATGATATTTATATGACATTGATATGATATTGCTATGATATTGATACGATATTGATACGACATTGCTATGATATTGATACGATAATGATATGGTATTGATATGATATTGATATGATATTCTTATGATATTGATATAATATTGATATGATATTGATATGATATTGATATGAAATTGATATGATATTAATATGATATTGATTATTGATATGATATATATATGATATTGATATGATATTGTTATGATATTGATATAATATTTATGTGATCTTATATGATATTGATATGCTATTTATGTATATGGATTGATATGATATTTATATGATATTGATGTGCTATTGATATGCTATTGATATGAAATTGATATGATATTGATATGATATTGATATAATATTGATAAGATATTGATATGATATTGATATGATATAGATAAGATATTGGTATGATATTGATATGATTTTGATATGATCTTGATATGCTACGGATGATATGTTGATATGATATTGGTATGATTTAAATGTGATATTGATCTGATATTGATGTGATTTTGATATGATATCAATATGATTTTTAAATTATTTTGATATGATATTGATATGATATTGACATGATATTGATATGATAAATATCAAATGTGATATGATATTGATATGATATTGACATGATATTGATATGATATTGATATGATATTCTTATGATATTGATATAATATTGATATGATATTTATATGATATTGATATTATATTGATATGATATTGATATGATACTGATATGATATTGATATGAAATTGATATGATATTGATATGGTATTAATTATTGATATGATAATGATATGATATTGATATGATATTGATATGATATTGATATGATATTGTTATGGTATTGATATAATATTTATGTGATATTTATATGATATTGATATGCTATTTATATGCATTGATATGATATTTATATGATATTGATGTGATGTTGATATGATATTGGTATGATTGATATGATATTGATGTGATATTGATATGATATTGATATGATACTGATATGCTACTGATGTGATGTTGATATGAAATTGGTATGATATTAATGTGATATTATGATATTGATATGAAATAGATATGATATTTATATGATATTGATATGATATTGATATGATATTGATATGATATTGATATGAAATTGATATGATATTGATATGATATCGATATGATATTGATACAATATTGATATGATATTGTAATGATATTGATATGCTATTGATATAATATTGATATGATATAGATAAGACATTGCTATATTATTGATATGATTTTGATATGATTTTGATATGATTTTGATATGCTACTGATGTGAAGTTGATATGATATTGGTATGATATTAATGTGATATTGATATGATAATGATGTGATTTTGATATGATATCAATATGATTTTTAAATTATTTTTATATGATATTGATATGATATTGACATGATAGTGATATGATATTGATATGATATTGTTATGATATATATATAATATTGATATGAAATTGATATGATATTGATATGATATTGATTATTGATATGATATTGATATGATATTGATATGATATTCTTATGATATTGATATAATATTTATGTGATATTGATACGATATTGATATGCTATTTATATGCATTGATATGATATTTATATGATATTGATGTGGTATTGATATGCTTTTGATATGAAATTTATATGATATTGATATGATATTGATATAATATTGATATGATATTGATATAATATTGATATGATATTGATATGATATTGATATGCTATTGATATGATATTGATATGATATTGATATGATATTGATATGATATTGATATGATATTGATATGATATTTATATGATATTGATATGATATTGATATGATATTGATATGATATTGATATGATATTGATATGATATTGATATGAAATTGATATGATATTGATATGATATTGATTATTGATATGATAGTGATATGTTTTTGATATGATATTTTTATGATATTGATATAATATTTATGTGATATTTATATGATATCGATATGCTATTTATATGCATTGATATTGATGTGCTATTGATATGCTATTGATATGAAATTGATATGATATCGATATGATATTGATACAATATTGATATGATATTGATATGATATTGATATGCTATTGATATAATATTGATATGATATAGATAAGACATTGCTATGATATTGATATGATTTTGATATGATTTTGATATGCTACTGATGTGAAGTTGATATGATATTGGTATGATATTAATGTGATATTGATATGATAATGATGTGATTTTGATATGATATCAATATGATTTTTAAATTATTTTTATATGATATTGATTGATCTGATATTGATATGCTACTGATGTAATGTTGGTATGATATTGTTATGATATTAATGTGATATTAATATGATATTGATGTGGTTTTGAAATGATATTGATATGATTTTGATATTGATATGAAATTGATATGATATTGAAATGATATTGATATGATAATGATATGATCTTGATATGCTACTGATGTGATGTTGATATGATATTGGTATGATATTAATGTGATATTGATATGATATTGATGTGATTTTGATATGATATCAATATGATTTTTAAATTATTTTGATATGATTTTAAAATGATATTGATATGATATTGATATGATATTGATATGATATTGATATGATATTGATATGATATTGATTTGATTTTTATAGATATTGATATGATTTTGATATGATTTTGATATGATTTTAATATGATGTTGATATGATATTGGTATGATATTGATATGATATTAATAAGATTTTGTTATAATATTGATGTGATATTGATATGACATTGATGTTGTCATGACAGTTTTTAATAAATGATCATTTAGTCCATGCTGTAAGCAATGACTAATTTTATTGCAGCCACGTGCTGGATACATTTTCTTGTTTAAAGTGTTTCTTAAATTCTACTCAATTAATTGAATTTTTTTTTCGCTCCTCACAAAATAATTCGCAATTAATTTGATGTGTGTGAGTCTTGAGTTGAATCATTGTTAAGTCATTTGTGATTTTCATTTTTTTTTACTGTCTGTCTGTCTTTTTAGTATGTATTAATGACTAATTCACATGTAACGAGCCTGAGGCGTGCTTCCTGGCATACAAAGTATTTAACTTCAACAATTTTTTACTTAGTTTTGTGCAACTTTTATCATATTGAATTTTTATTACATTGCTTGCTAATTTGAAATTAACCTGTGTTTTTCTTGTTCTTTTTTCAGGTGAGTAATAAAATTGCAACTGATTGAATAGAACAAAATCAAATGTACGGAAAAATGTTACGTAAGTGATGAAATCTAGTTGTAAAGAAAATTTATCTTTATTTCTATGAAGCTCTTCAAATGTGGAAACCGCGGTGGAAACTACAAAAGATTACCAAAGGTTGTAAAAACACTTTTGCCTTCATTTCGTGCATCTCAAAAATTATGCAATGTTTTGTGTTGCAAACTTAACATTTACTCAGATCGCTAATCAGTACCAAAAAAAAAAAATCTTAAAAGTTTATTAAAAAAGTATTGCGATCTGTGAATTTTTGTGGGAAAATTTTATGAACTTTGAGCTTAAAGCGGGGAAATGAACTTTTAAAATGTACTTTATTTAATTTTATTTATTCAAATCCAGTGGCCATATGTTTTTTACTGTTAAAAATTTTGTAGCAAAAAAAAAACTTTAATAGTATTACCAGCTGTGAATTATTGTGAAATATTTAACTAATTTACATACTTTTAGAGCAATTTGCCTAAGTCGTAAAAAAGTTAAACACTAAAGTTTTTTTATTTTCCTTAAGTTCGAAAAACATCTGTTGATATTGTCTAAAAATATCGAATGAACAAAAGAATCATAAAAATTCGTTCATTGAATTCTTTGTTGCATTCCAGCTGAACAACCAGCCGAGGCAATCATATTTTTAATGGCGCAAATTAAACGCTTAAAAATACAATAATAATAATAATTAAAAGCATTATATGACAGTTAATTGTTCGAAATGAGCAGCAATAAGTGACAGACGTCAGATGCCAGTTAGTCATCGTTAGTTATATGAATGTTAATTTAAACAAGTGGTTGACCATACGTGCGTCTGTCCATGCCGTCGTTCAACTCTGTTGAACTTTGTGAAATATGGCCATATTAGTATTTACACCATTAGCTTTAGGCGCTACGAATTGAGGTTGTTCATTCAATTCTTGACTCAATTTTGTCTACTTTATATACTTTAAAGTGATTTATTTGAAGTTCAATATATTTCTTTATTAATATGCTTTGGTAACATTCTTAATTTGTTTTTCTTTTCGATTGGTCCGCCTATAAAATAACTCTTAATCACAATTTTATTAACTTTGTCTATTCATGATATGGAGATCATTGACAAAATTCTATTTTCAAGTTCAGTTTTCAAGCTCATGATCTTTATAAACTTTCTTGTATTGTGCTGATCTCGTATTTTTATTTGTTTTCTTGTATTGTTTTCTCTTCTTTTGTAATGATTAAATGCTTTTTTTATGTGTTTTTATTGCTTAAAAAAAAATAAATTCACCGTTAATTCAATTCAAAATTTGTCTTTCAAAGTGTTAAGAATCCACATTTCGGTTAATATCTTACTAAATGTTTCGTCTTTGTTTTGAACTCATTTAATGGGCAATTCCAAGACCTGTCATCTGTCTTCAAATAGA
The DNA here is from genome assembly GCA_943735915.1 of Pherbina coryleti. NCBI lineage: Eukaryota > Metazoa > Arthropoda > Insecta > Diptera > Sciomyzidae > Pherbina > Pherbina coryleti. Next base: position 90,145,885 of record OX030952.1, read on the forward strand.
TCATTGAAAAAGCTTTCCGGCTTTAGAATTAGAACAAAAAATGCTGACCTTAAAGGTAAAGTCGCCTGTCTTTAATAAGCCTTGTCCAAAACCATCTGTGAAGTCTTTGTGGTGATATGTCATTGAGCAAATGTGGATTTATTAACCTACCAGTAACTTTACAACATTGAACCAAAGCTTTAGACAGCAAAAGTTATGTATGTTATGTTCTTAAAGAATACTAAGAGTAAGTACTTCGGTCGCATACATCAGGCTTATGCAGACATAACTGCCTTTTTTTTTTTAGTGAATGATTTAGGTGTTATACGTATTCAGTCGAGTATGTCTTGGTTCAAAAATTGGGTGACAGATTAATGCGAAAAAGGCGTCAATCAAACGATACATGTGTAGGATGTTATAATCGGACCGAGAAGTCGTTGAAACGTGTAAATTAGAATCTGAGGCAAGTGTGACTTGAATGCCTTTACCTCAGTCAATTCCTGTTATAAGGCAATTTCATCCACAAACTTTCCTAGCATCAACTATTAACCAACTTTTAAGTCTTAAATAGTATTGAATTTTCAGTTTTATTTAATTAGAAAGGAGGAAAGAAATTCAGAAGAATTAAAACGCAGCATCATGGCTGTGATTCGAACCCTGGACCCCTGAGGTGGCAATCAAAGCCACCACCTTCTTGACTATCAAGATTCCCAAGAACCTCTTGGCGTTATGCCTTTACCAAGAATGATAGAAACAAGATTACGCGTTCCGCAAATGAAAGCGAGAAAGAGAGAGAGCATGACGTCATCCATCGCTATTGTCAGACTTTGGAATAATTTTACTTTTGAGTCCACGCCTAATTTATTCTTATTTTTATAATATGATTATGAACCTTCTAACTCTATTGGTGCAATAAAATGTTGTCTTTGTGTCTCGTGGCGTGGTCTCGAATGGTTTAGGAGATAAAAATCGTGAAAGTTTAGAAAAATTTATATATTTTCATGTATTATTACTTTACTTTTCCGCAAGAATTTATTTCAATTTTGTCAATTTGCCTATGCGATCGCACATTTGCATTCGTTTTTGTTAAGCAGAAGCGTTGCGTGACGTCATGCACTCAATTGAGAAAGGAAGCATTAGGTAACGGGATTGTGGAACGCGTAATCTTGTTTCTATTATACTTGGCCTTTACCTGAGTCATTTCAAGTAACTGAGCAATTCTCTCTTATAAACTTTTCTAAATCAAAGTACAACGTTAACTTCATATAAACTGATGAATTTTCATTTCAGTTGTTCAGGTAAAAGCGTTGGTCCATTGCCTGTGCAGGATTCGAACCCAGAACTAGTGTGTGGTCGTTACGTTTGCTACCACCTACACTACCAAGGCTACACAAAATTATCTGTCTTAACTAAACATCGGTCAAAACCAACTGTGAATTATAGGAATTGGTGTGTCATTGAGTGCAAATGATTGTGAATTTGTGATAACACAAAGCAAAGCCTGCTTTGAAGAACAACAAGTTATGTTTGTGGTTTGGGTTGTTGTATGATGCCTCAGCTGCATGCGTCGCAACTCACTATAGGGTGCACTTACATACGAGAGTTGCCTTATAAGTCTTGCGCCTAACAATGAAATAACAGTGGTTTATTAATGAAAATGCTTTTATGGATTTTCAAAGTATTCTCCAATAGGATCTGTACAATTTTGCATTCGTTTGAAGGAATTTACGAAATAATTTTCCGAAACCAGATTTTTTAAGGCCTCAGCGGCTTGTTCGGTCATAGAAAAATGCTCGCCACGCATTTGTTTCTTAATGTGATGGTACTAGAAGAAGTCATTGAGTACCAAGTCGGGACTAAAGGCGGATGACCTATCAATTCCATGTTTGGAGTGCTCAAAAACTCTTGTTTGGGCTGATGTGTGGGAATAATTCTTTAGCAGTTATTTGTTTTGAACAGTTTTGAAACAGGCGACTATTTGCTTAAATGTGCTCTGACCGCGAACAACTCTTGTCGGATTTTGTTCCATTTGTAAGACCCAAACAGTGGATTGTTGCTTTGTTTCGGGCTCATAAGCATAGATGCATGATTCATCACCTGTGCTGATATCGTGCACGCGTTTCAAACCACCTCCGCTGTATTCTTTGTAGCATTACCATGCACCAATCGACACGAGCCTTTTTTTTAACAACCGTCAAACTGTTGGGTATCCAAAGCATAAAAAATCTTCCTGAATCTTAAATGCTCATGATAAATGGAATGTATGCTAGTCCCACTAATGCCCAAAGATGTCTCCATCTCACGGTATCGGTATCCATCTCACGTCACATGCCGGTCTGCTTCCAACAGTTCACACATAGCATCGATGTTTTCTGCCACAATAGCCGCTCTTGGATGACCTTCACGAAATTCGTTTTCTAGAGAACGACGACCAAGCTCGAACTCTTTGAACCAGCGTTTTAAAGGTGCTGGGTGTGGTGTTTCATCACCAAAAGTCTTTTCTTGTCAATCCACGTCGAAAATCATTAAAAATTATCAAGACCTAAAAGGCAGCCCTAGTACCATGGAACTTAAAAACAACTGATTTTATTAATTACTAGCGATACCCGGTGCGCGTTGCTGCACCCGGCAAGTATATTGGAAATAATTAGTAAATTCAAAAATTTTATTAGTCCCTTAGTCTGACAACACGCTCATGTTCCACTGCCCGTTACAGTTTCCCAGTAGCAGAACATCACTGAATCCAGGTGAAAATTCCATTATGAGTTTCAATGTCCTGTGATCTTAGCTTCCATAGCTATTCTGTATAGAGAATCGGGCCACACCCCCTTTTCCAATGCACATACATATCAGTTTTCTAGTAAAAAGACTTTGGCAATTAGTAACTCCATGCTGAGTTTTATTGTCATGCGACGTTTAGTTCCAAAGCTATTCAATATCTAAAATTTTACTTGTGTGGTAGAAGCCATAACCCCTTTCCCTATGCCCGTCCCAGTTATTTTGTTTATTTATAAAAAAACTTATTGAATCACACAATGTCAATTCTATTAAGTAAAAAGTCAGCCGTTTGTTCCTTTTGTTCATTTATAAATTACAGGAAAACCACCGTCAAAACATGTGTAGAAAAGTTGCATGCACGAAACAAATAAACATACGTACATACAAACATACATACATACATACATACATCAAGTCGGATTGAATCTCATTCTCATCAAAAAAATCCTCAACATGCTAAAGGTGGTCAGTGAATCCCCTTTTAACAAAACTGTGTTAGATTAATTCTCCACATCAAAACTACTTTGAACATATTAGAATGTACTTCGAACCAATTAGCTTTAAGCGCAGCAAAGTATGTATGTATATGTATTTGTTTGTTTGTTTTGTTGTTTTGTTGTTTTGTGCTTGCTGAGAACAAAAAGAGTATAGTAGAGAGCAACATGCAGTTTATTGAGGCTCTCGCAGAACAAACGCATGAAAAGCTAACGATCAAGCAATGCATGGCATTGTGGATGATTTTTTAAAAAACTTAACACTCTAACTAAAGATACTTATTATTGAAATTTCGAAAAGCAAATAACCAATGAACCTTTTTTAGCACGAATGTGATATTTTAAAACTTATTTCAAAAAAATCGGACCAGTACTTTTGGAGTTTTGCGGACACAAAAAATGTTCACTTTCATTTTATATAATAGTATAGATATAGATATTGATATAGATATAGATATAGATAAGATATAGATTTGTAATCTTATGAGTAAAAATCGATAGAAAGTGTCTCCGTGGACGTTAGTTCGAATGTTTAATACAGATGAGTATAATTTGAGCAAGAAAATTGCTAATTAGCGGCGTTTTAATGACAGATTATTTACCTTTTATGCGGCGGATTTAACTTCAGTGACAATGTAACGGGTTATCCGTTTTTCTCATGCGGAAAGTAAAGGGTCGATAAAATTTTGTCATAATGTCGTCATAATGCTTAGATTTTGCCATTATAAGTGGAATGCAATATTATTAAAATGTCCTCCACGGGAGTTTTTTTCAGAACTCACTCCTTTTGAGGTAATTTTCGATGATTTTTGTGCCCAACTCGGGCACTAGCTCGGCCATGACTTGACGAATGTTGGCTTTTAATTGCTCAAGAGCTTGAGGTCTTCACGTAAACAGAATATTTTGCATAACCCCACAAAATAAATTCCAGAGGTGTCAAATCTCACGATCTCGGAAGCCAATTGACTCGCCAAATGTCGAAACAAGTCGTCCTGGAAATTTCTGTTGCAACAAAGCCCTAATTGGTGTTATTGTATGGCTTTTGTCCCAATCTTGTTGAAACCACATATCGTTCAGATCTATATCTTCAATTTCAGGCAAAAAAAAAAAAAACGGCCATAACGCTCAAAATTAACTGCAACGGTTGCTCTTTGATAATTAAAAAAAAAATACGGTCCAATGACACCACCAGACCATAATGTATACCAGACACTCACTTTTTGCAATGGCTTCTCCAAAATCACTTTTCAGAGCCTCATATATGGCAATTTCAGCTTAGGAACAACTTAATCGTATTAAGGGGGGGGGGGGCGGTGTGTAAGGTAAAATTTTAAGTCATTCGGAGAAAAACTAACGAAGTTACAGGAGGTTGAATGACGGTACCTCTAACTTAGATAGTCAGTGTACAAAACTTTAAATCGATTTTTCCAAACATGTAATTTTTAAAGTCGGTGACCAGCCTGCAGAAAAAATAGCTGAACCGAGAGTTTTGAAATTTTGTACACGCATTCTACATAAAAGTAGCTCTCTAGTGACGTCGAGTTTTTTAATTTTTTTAATTACTAACAATTTTACAATAACAAATAGGTAGATCTTTTCCTACAAATTTTTGATTTTTTGGTTTCAGATGATTCAGTAGTTCTGTAGGCTGGTCACCGCACAAAAACTTTTTTCGAGGCGCCTGCGGAGATCTACGATTAATCCGTTATTTCTTTTTACTTTTTATCAAAAATTTTTTTAAATATTCTTCAAATATTGTACTTTTATATAATAATATGTAAAATAAACCTACTGTAATAATTTTTTCTAAAAAAAATTCATGAAAAAAGGACTTTTTTAGACGAAACAAAACTTACCCCTCCCTTAAGACTATATAGGGTTCTGTGAATTCCGTGTTTAGCAGTTTTAGGGTGTAGCTGATTTCGAATCTTATGTCAGAATTTTAACTGTGGCAAGTTTTAGGGTGACAACCCTATTGTTAAAAATTTCCTAATGTTGAGATTCTGAGAACGGGTTCGGATTCTGTGACCCATTTCCGCCTAGTGTTCGCCCCAGCACCGAATTCGAAAAAAATAAAAAAATTAGGTGGCAACCATATCAACTAACTTAAATTTAAACCGTATAAAACATACTGTAACGTGGCAACCCTATCGCTAAAAATTTCATAACTTTGAAATTCTGACAACGGATTCGGATTCAGCGATCTATTTTTGCCTAGTGTTCGCCCCAGCATCGAATACGTAAAAATAAAAAAAAATTAGTTGGCAACCCTAACATCTATCTTATATTTGAAAATTCTGACAACAGATTCTAAATCAGCAACCCCATAAAACTGTTTGATAATGTTTAAAACTCGTATAAAAACATTTTGTTAGTGGCAACCCTAATGTTAAAAATTTCATAATTTTGAAATTTTGACAAGGGATTTGGATTAAGCGACTCATTTTTACCTTGTGTTCGCCGCCAGAATCAAATTTGTAAAAATAAGGAAAAAATTAGGTGGCTACCCTAACAGCTATCCTAAATTTTAAATGATTCTGACATCAGATTTGACACCAGTGACCCCCAAAGCTGTTAGATAATGTTAACTCGTATGAAAATATACTTTTTGGTGGCAGCCCTAATGTTAAAAATATCATAATTTTGAAATTCTGAGAATGGGTTCGGTATCAGCGACCCATTTTTATCTAGTGTTCACCCCAGCATCGAATTTTTAAAAATTAAAAAAAAAATTAGGTGGCAACCCTAACAGCTATATTAAATTTGAAATGATTCTGATATAAGACTGTTAGATAATACATAAAACTTGTGAGAAAATATATTAATAGGTGGCAACCCTGTGGTGTAAAATTTCATAATATATGAATTCTGACAATGGAATCGTATTTAGCAACCAATATTTACCTTGTGTTCGCTCCAGCACCGAATTCGTAAAAAATTAGGTGGCAGCCCTACCGGTCGTCTTCAATTTTAAAATAAAAAAGTTATTGGCCCAAGGGGTCCACAGAATCCTATAAATTCCTAATACAATTAAGCGTTTCCCTACACAAGCTCATTGTATTATGTGGATACTCGATTTAATTGGATACTTGCTTTCAATTTCAAGCTTTTTGCCGAACACAACAAGTTTTTCCTCTACTTGGGATTTCGTGTCGTTCGCTTGTAGGTTGCAAGTCGCAAGTTGTCGTGGGCTTATTTATATTCAAGCACAAGTCTTATTTTATTGAAAATTATCAGGCTCAAGCAAGCTTGACAGAGGCTTAAGCAGTTCTCTGATACATAACCCTTTAGTTTTTTTTTTTAGGGTTGAACCAAGGATTTCAGGTGTAATAGCTATTCAGAGGGAAGTGGCAATCAAGTGAAACATGTATAAGATGTTCCAAACGTGGTGAAAACCGTAGAAATATGTCAATTTAAAAAAAAAAAAAATAAATTCATAATTTTACTTTCCGAGTCTTAAGAACTTGTATCAACTTATCTTTTTATATATTCATATCTTTCATTATCTTTTGCTGCATCCCTTCATATTTCTATAACGTTTCCTATCACCGCAAATAGTTTGTGTATCTATCTTTCAGTATATATATGTACCGGGTTATTTAATTTCATCACCTATTAAATAACATAAATAACCTGGCAACACTGTACATTATTTATTAAAAATCACTTGAAAAAAAAACTCTAGCCAGAAAAAACCTAACCGACAAATTAACTACTGATGATAATTTTGAGAAATACGATAACTCATTGACAGCACGCAGAATGCTAAGCTTATGCGAGTGGGGCCGAGCGGAAGAAGAAGAAGAAGCATTGAACAAGTGAGTTAAAAAGGAATGATAGAATATAATTGAAATAAAAAGTTCTCACAATGATAATGCGGAAATTGTAATTGCGACTTATAAAAGTATCTAAACGGAAAATAGATATTTAACAGTAGCAAATAGATAAGAAAGTGACGGGAAAGCGAGTTAAATAACAAATATTGTGAACAATGTCAAGAAAAAAAAAAAAAAAAAAAAAAAATGGCTGCATAAATAAAAATAAACATTCCATCAATGGAATGAAAAGTTATTGGAAACAAATATTTACTAGATACAATTAATTGCACAGCAATTAACGCAGATACATGGCTCAAATAACAACAATAACAAATATGTAACAATTATCATCATTATATAATTGGTCTGCAATTTTATTGCAAACATATTCGAATAAATACAGCAACAATAAATTAACGGTCATGTGATAACAAGAAATGGGAGAAAAAATATGGACATATGGAAAAATATCAAAAGCTAGTCAGGAAAAATAAACGGAGTGTTTACTCATGCTTATAATAACGATGATAAAACAATAAATAAATAATGAATGGTATGTGAAAAATTTGCAAAACGAGCGAAAGGTAAAAAAAATAAACATTTTAAACTAGACAAAAGATAACGCGAACAATAATAAATACAGGTAAAATCATAAAAAAAAATAAATAAAAAAACAACAGTATGACTGTATCAAGAATGATCATCATCATCATCACTGACATCAGCAGCACAAGAAAAAAAAAAAAAAATTTGCCACTCATGATCTCTACACAACACGAAGAATTTCAGTTCGCTTGTATTCATGACGTTTTAAAAACGATTGTTACTGCTATTGTTGTTGTTTTTGCATTTCAACTACTAACCTACAAAAATGAGCGAGACAGAGTAGTCTCAAATATTATAGCGTGCGACAGAGCAAATTGTACTCATTAAAATTGCTTTTGAAAAATACCTGTACAAAGGCATGAAAACAATCATAATTAACCGACAGCGAAACGAAATGAAAGAGAAAAGAATAACAATAGTAATAATAAGAATTAAAAAAACAACCATCACAAATGAACGAGTTATAAGTATGACGGATAGAGCGGTCACGTTGGAAAAACCAGTTGTGAAGATACTTCAAAACATTAGAATAATTAATAAACAAGTTAGAAAACTCTACTCAATATGCTTGATTCCGTGATATTCGACGTAAAGCTCTACCGCGTAGGGCTGAAAGAAAATATGAGAATTGTATAGATCAATTTTTAAGATAGGTGGAGAGAGGGGTCAGGCATTCAATGAAAAGAAAAAATATTGGTTTTAAAAAACTAAAGAGTTGAAAACATGGATGATTGCGTGATATTTGACGAGAACCTCATGAGAATTATGATAGCGTACACCTAAGGTATATAGCGTTAGTAGAAAAAAAATAATAGCTTAAAACACTGAAATGTTCTATACACCGTCTAATGCATCCGATTCCGTAATACACAATGCAGACTCTTAAAGCGATTATCGTCAGAAC